>CABFOV010000713.1:4673-94499 GCA_902141375.1 Timema poppense
TTTAAGGGGGGGGGGGGGAGATTTGTAGCATTTAGCGACATGAGTGTACCAGTAAAATAATTTAAACATACTCCATCATACTGTAGCCGGCGTCAACAAAGAACACTAAAGCGAGTTACTATCAAAACACACCTACTCAGCCGCGCGTTGGATATAATACGGACCCTCGATTGTGCAATCGGTCTGTGCCAAAGATCTTAGTGACAAAGATCTTTTGTTGTGAAGATGTTCTACTCACCCCTAGCTTAGGGGGAGCTTTGAACTGTAAAGAAACTTCTCGATGTATATTTTCATGTGCGTGTGTGGTTCTCGAATATTCCATGTGTGCCCTCCACCCCTTTTTACGTCGTTCTTTTTCTGGGTTGCGTTGAATATATAATGGCGTCTGACCGATCAGACGTCACTCTTGGACTTGATCGGATTGGGAGCAGGAGAAGCTCTAGCTTCGATTAATATAAAATGTAAGGTCAACATTTCCTTTTTGCTTCATTAATATTTCTTATTTAAATCATGTAAATTTCTTATTCAAAATTCTTTTTCGGTAATTTTATTTTAAATTTATAATAATTGAAAATACGCTTGACTTCACTTCTAAGTCGATTATTTACACGATTGAGACATTTATATCGATGATAGATCTTTTTCTGTTCTTATATAATAAAAAATTGACTATAAACTTTAGGATGTTTACCATATGTCACAATTGACCAAAGAGTCGATCTTGAATCTCATGAATATTGTATTATTCGGTCTCTTGATAATAAATTTAAATATGTTCATGGGTTCAGTAAAGCTTCTAAAATTAATTGATAGTTCTTTTATCCATGACGTCTCAACATTAACTTTTGCAATTTATTGTTATTATGGCAAAATGGTATAGTTGTTAATAAAAAAAAGGAAAGTAAATATTTGGGTAAAATTCAGAATGAATATTTTTAGGCTTGTTAAATTGTTGTATAGGTCTATATTCTAAATGTTTAGGAGAAATATTTTTTATAACCATCCCGCTAAGGTTAACTTATTTGATGATCTGTTTGTTTTCTTGTAACATATGAACTCGTAACCAATTTTCTTGATATTGTTTTTTAAGTGATCAATGCCATTTTACAGTATTGGGTTAATTTATGATAATGACGATATAACTAAGAGATTAAAATTTGTTTGATATTATAAACCCTGCAGGTTTTCCCTAAATATATACATATATATTGCTTGCATACGCTAATAATGTCTCAAATATTTCGTAAATGTCAATTTTGTCACATTATATTAATTATATATTTTCTCAAAGGATTGATTGCCTCTTAAATAAATACCAACTCGAAAATATTTCCTATTCTTATTCATAATTTTAATCCACCATATCCTATTTTATGTTGTGTTATTGATTGAGTCTTTATTTTGGTGTACCCTTTTTTTAGAGATTAATTTTCGTTCATTTAACTATCTCTGGAGATAGACCGTTCTCTTATTAAACTCCGCAACGGGCGGGAGTTGCGGGGTCTGAGTTTTGAATGTTTGTCCACAGACAATCAAAGCAAAGAACTCCAAGCACTCGCTCCTATTGCCCATTTTTGCCCCATTATATTTTTGTTATATTTGGACCTCCTGATTTTCCTTAATTTTTGTTACGGATGGTTCAAATGGCACGGTATACAAATATATGAACAATATATCAATTAATTTTTTTTTAACCCTTTCTTAGATATTGTTTTTCTTATAGCTACAAAATTAGTCCTTTCCAACAACTCAGTGAGAAGTTCATTGATACTATACTCAGGATGTTAGGAGATTATTCCATCGTCAGATGGACAGGTGTCTTAAAACAAAGCTTCGTCTCATTCAAATAAATCTCTCTGCTGTTCAACCAACCTAACGAGCTTATCAATCTTGCAACAATTAGTTAGAAACAATTTTTTATACAAAAGCTAAAATTTTTGAAGTTTTGATGGACTATTTGACGTTCAGATAAATTGAAAAGTTTTAAAATAAAATAAATAGAGTATTAGAGGTAAAACATATATAAAACAATTTTATCAAATAATTTGGAAAGAATATGCAATTTGCTTTGAATTTAATCGAATGATTTGTGTAAGTAATGAGATAGACTATCAGTGCATCTAATAGTTATTTTTTTATATTTCTTTAAACACATACAAACCAACGCTAAACCTTTTACCCACACAAATGCTGCGAGATAACATGAAACCAAGTATTTCATATTTATATTGTTTAAATTGCCCGTGTTTATGTAGTGAATTTACGAGTCTAGAAGTCATGGAAAGACTCGACTTTGAAGATATCTCACATTATCTTGGGAATAAAAAGCTTGTAGTAACCCCCCTCCACTCCCTTTTCACAGCTCTTACCTGCCCAGTGTCCGTATCAAACTTGTAGAGACGTAATCCTGGGTTGTTGGCACCACTGGGGGTTCTTCTCGGAGAAACAGCAGGGGATATAAACATCCATGACACGGGACGACCTGAAAAAAAAAGAAAGAAAATGTGAATCATAAAGGAGGCGAAAGCTTCAGTGCAAGTAGAGCCTAGTCTATAGACTTTGTAGTTGTGTTACTTCAGTCTCTTATCTATATATACCCATATTCATTGTTGTTTCTAAGATCCTCATTCTTAATTACGTGATACCAATTCAACAAATAACAAAGTATAATACCTCACTTAATTAGATGCATCTAAGGAAAACATTTTCAATAAATTTATACCGTCATACGAATCGATTTGTTTAGTTTGTCTTTGACGAAGAGGTTGGGATTTAGATGCTAGCCACGTTGCTAAATGTTTTACCACTCTCTATTTATGTTAATTTGGGAAGACTTAATCTAACATTATAATTGTCCTATCCACTCTTAGCGCTGTAAATACGTGGATTTCTTTGAACAGTAGTAAAACAAGGAGCCAGGACAATTCAGCTAGTAAGGTTAGTATAAGATATTTTACGTCTACTTTCTGATCCAACTTACTAAACTAGCTCACCACTTATATATTAAATAAAATCTAGAACAGACACAACACACAGCCCCCTTCACTGTGTAAGGGGGAACCCACATTTCACCCATGATAATTTTTTCAGCCATGCTGGGAATAAAAGCCAGGACCCTTTAGTAGGCAGACATGCTATTGACATTTTCTAAGGTGTCATAAAAGGAAGGCTATAAACAGTAGAGTTAGGAGTTAATGCCTCTAGTAAACCAACTCACCATTATTCTTGTAGACAACTCTGAAAGAGTCAGAGTGCAGATGGCCGAAGAATTGACCAACGATGACGTCCGAGTACTTGCGGACAAGAAGCAAGTATCGCGTGTTGAAGCGTTCCAGGAACGCCGCCTGGTGTGACAAGAACGCTCCACTCTGGCGCTCATCAACACCAGGAGGGATGTGCCCCACCAAATATACCTGGAAGCACAATCAATCTCTTTTGTCAATTTAATTTTATTTGTAATTTATTATGTAGGTTAACTAAATAATGTTATATAAATCATCGTGCATTTTTAACTACTTGCTATAATTTGTGTATCGGTGATAAAATTATCCACAAAGTAAGTATGGCAACAGACTGGATCGACAAAGATAATATTGAATCTCAACGATTTTAAAAGTTTGATTTATTTGATTGGTTATCCCATTTTATCTCCATTCGAACGAGGGTTCATTTCTTCTAAACAACCTTATTCATAACCATTCATTAGACTAAACCATTAATAGATAAATTATTGTGAGCGTAACTATTTAAAAAAAACTTGCTCAAATGACTTCACCGTTTTCACATTGGCTTATTATTTAGAACTGATGTCAATTGTACATTAATTTGTTTAACTAATTTTTATATATTCTGATTTTTGACATGAATTAATCATAGGTGACTGGAACCATCTTGTTCATAGTTGAATCAAAACGTATATAATAAACAATTGAAGTAATTTTCTGAGCGAAATATTAGCACAAACTTCCTTTAATCTCATAGAGAAGGTGAACCCGTGTTTTAAGAATTAACATACTAATGCTATCATTAGTTGTGAATTCTACCATATTTTCCTAAAGAAAGTAAATTACATAAAAACATAACCTGCTTGTTGTTTGATTTATATAAATACACATCTCACCGTCTCCTTGTTTCTTCTGGACTTGTCCAGTACGGATTCAAGCCACGCCCACTGGTCTTTAGGATCCTCTTCATCTCCTCCGAGTCCTGTGTAAAGGTTAGTGTTGATAGCTACCAACCGTAGCTTGCGTATCTTCTGCTCGATCGTGTAGTAGCCTCCTGTGACAAGCGAAATGTATAATCCTTCTCAATCCACTTAAGCCCTATATAGTTGCAAGTGTTAACTCCTACCGGTAGTGGAGTTAAGGTCATCTCGATTGTATAGAATCCCCAAGGAATAACTTTACTATCAACGATCCTTCTAGCCCACACTAACTTCGTGTTCAGCTTAGCGTTGATATCAACCAGTTGCGAACCTACTGCACAATCAAGTATCTCCTGCGAATAAGATAACCATAGATTGAAGGATATTTCTCTCTTTCAAGTCCTGTGTACAGCTAGGTGAATTGATAGCTACCAATCGTTGCTTAGGTACACTCTACTAATCATGTAGCATTCTGAAAATAGGCCAACTCACTAGGCAATTACCGTAGCCTTATCATTATTATTATTATTAGCACCGCGTCTTACTACCCGTTCGGGTTTTACGCATTTACTCTAATGTGTAATGGTGGGTGATTGTGAGATGAAATGGAGGACCTACAGTTTAACGTGGAATCAGAACCACGGTGGAGGCCTGGCATTACCCACATTCACAAGATGTCTTGTCAGAGGTGAAGGAAGGGTTTGGTAATCAGATAAATCTGTGTCGGGACCGAGGATTGAACCCCGGCCGCCAGCACAGAAGTCTGACACCTTACCCCTATATTTGGAAGTATTAGCTCACGCGAAGCTAGCTGCATGATATTTATAAGTTAAATATAATTTTCAAGAAAGCTCTATGTCAGAGTAAACTTTTATTGTACTTTGACCCGCCTCGGTGGCGTAGTTGGCTAACGCGCTAGTCGTGTTGATCTCGACTGCTGAGGACGGGGAGATCGAGGTTTGAATCTCAGTCGGGTGAACTGGGGTGGTTTTTCCTAAATGGTTTTCCACTCTCCTTCCACGCAAATGCGGGTTCACTTCCTCTTATTCAACCTTCCCAATTCATCCCAATTCCTAATCCATTAGCGTAGTTAGTACTTAAAGCGTATAACCCAAACGGGTAGTAAGACGCGGTGCTAAATATTATATTATTATAGTACTTTGATCATGTGTTCATGACACGTGCTGTAATGGATGATGTGAAGTCTAACATAGAGTAAAAGTATCGTATTATGTTGTTCGTGGAGGAAACTCTAGAGTTGAAGTTTGAAAAATTAATATACCTATCTTGGTGGTTTAGCGGTAATAGTTCCTGATTACACATCTAGAGGTCATGGGTTCGATCCCTAACACTTTCGAGAATAATCTGTAAGGAAGTGGGTCTGGAACGGTGTCAAACTAAGCCTCGTTAGGACAAGTAGGGAAATCTCACGTAGTTAAACACGAATTATATTTTTTAATATATAGATATGGGTACAAGTTATGATCAATTATTATTATTATGAAAGCTTATACCTTTGTGTTCAAAGAAAATACCATGTTATTTAATGTAGTTAAATGCTTAAAAATTGTAACCCCACTTTCTCTGTTAGTTTAAAAATAATAGCTCCCACCCGTCGCATAAATAATATTAATAATATTTAGCCCCGCGTCTTACTACCCGTTCGGGTTATACGCTTTAAGTACTAATTACTCTAATGGATTAGGAATTGGGAAGGTTTAATTAGAGGAAGTGAACCCGCATTTGCGTGGAGGGAGAGTGGAAAACCATTTAGGAAAAACCACCCCCAGTTCACCCGACCGAGATTCGAACCTCGATCTCCCCGTCCTCAGCAGTCGAGCTCAATACGACAAGCGCGTTAGCCAACTACGCCACTGAGGCGGGTCCGTCGCAAAAAATAGTTTATAATGTTTAATATAGTAGTATAGTTTATATATGTTCGATTTCCTTTTTGAATTTGAATTTTTTTGTTTTAACCTTAGACTCTTAATGAAAAGTGTTTTATCTTTTAACTAAATTATTTTTAAAGCTCTACACTGATATAATTTTGTATTTTAAAAATGTACGTTAAATACAAATATTAATAATAATAGCAAAATACAACGTCTTCTATATTGTATAACTGTTTACAATCCTAAGTATCTAAACCAGGAGAGATTGATGGTATTCCGATATTGACGATCTTGTTTTCACTGCACTATGGTACAAAGTATCGACAAGGATGAAACAAAAGGTGGTATTATTAAGGGCTGAGTGCTCCTCATTGAGAAAACCCATCATTGGTTAAATTTAGTTAAGGTGGAATCTTGAAACTCATGTGATACCCTCTTATAATATATTGACAGGGGATGATTAATCTGATAGGACAATCTATACACGACCAAAAACTATACCAAACACAATACGCTGTCAGATTAAAAGCATTCCATCCATATATTATATCAAAACTATAATAATCTGTGTTTAGTAACAATAACAATAATAGTATCTTAAACTCGTTTCATTGGCCGCATGATCTAAGGCATCACACTTGCTGTAGACTACACTGCTGATGACGTGGAGATTTAGTTCGAATCTTGGTTGGGTGTACTGAGGGTAAATTTTACAAATAGTCTTTCCACTCTCCCTTCGTGCAAATACGGGTACACTTCCTCTAAATAGAAACTTCCTAATCCTTAAAACCATTAGCGTAATTAGTACTTAATCATATAACCTGAACATATAGTAGGACGCAGTACTATAAAAAAATAGTATTTAAACTATGTAAATAAATTAAAAACACTATACTAAAGCATACAACTTGCTGGGTGAATTTTTGAATTGTTACTTTTTTCATAGGTTTTTTAATACACATAAAATAACTCCATGGCATTCTGCTTCAAGAAAGTTTTACCAACCGAAAGTCCACCGCATGTTGGCGATAATTGTGTCAACATGTACTTATAGAGAGTGTCATGAGATAAGCACAATAAACCCTATGGTTATTAATCTCAGTTTTCTAGACCGAAGCCGTTAATTCTTTATTCAAGTGATGATCTAATAATTGTTGTCAATGATGTTATTATATACTTTTAAACTTATCTTGACATATCTATGCTTGTTGTAAGCACAGCACAGCCGTTTTTAACATTAAATTATATCAATTTCAACTTTTTAATATTATTTAACATTTCATTAATTCATCAGTGTATAGTAACCTTTTACTTTATATTTATAAGCTTAAGTTTTTATCTAAGTCTTAACCATAATACATGTAAACACGTTTGATCAAGCCCTCAGATTCTTTTTCCTTGTTTTTATGGCATGTTAGTCTCCATGCTATTTGGAATTGCCGTCCAACGGAGCGCAAGATTGGGCCAACCCGTTCCTCAGTGCATCTCCCATTCCAGCTGGAAGGCGCGTATCAGTGGTAAAATGGCGGATCTAAGGACAACACGAGTGTATCGGGTAGTGAAAAGAACAACGCTTTCAATGGAAACCATAAAAAAAAAAAGGAAATGTAATAAGGAAAATTGGAAGAGAACTGTTCAGAAAACTGAAATAAAGTCACTATCCATAAATTTACGTCATTTAGAATGTTAAATTATCTCATGAAGAGGGTTTGGCCCACAAAAACCACTTATTTTATTTATTTACTCGGTTTTACCGAAAAGAGGGTTGGCCCGGTTTTGCGCAAATAGCCTCGGCTGTCTTTACAAAGCGGAGCTGACCTCGTTCCAGACCGAGTGCTTTACAGAAATATCTGATATCAGCGCTGATCAAACTTGGGAATTGGACTTGAACTTGGATCTGTAGCCATAAATCTCACCCCTAGACCACCAATACAGTCATTACACATCCTAAGTTAAAGTATATTTTAGAAATAATTGATTAAATGTGAAAATACTTTCACCCCTAATAAACAATACGTTTGGGGTTTGTATTTTATTAATAAACATGCTCTTTCGAGTAGCTGGGTTGTCAAAGAAGGTGACATCAGGTAAAGAGGACGTTGTGTTGATATCAAGTGAGGACGTCTAAATAGATTGATTAGGCGTGAAAAGAGAATGATCGCTATATATTTGGAAACACATTAGTGACTGGTCAAATTGATAACGGTAGAATCAACCTTATCAACTGGTCACTGTAACCTCTCGTTAGTTTTTACACACACCAAGAGATCGTGACTATTAGTAGTATATAATATATGACAGATGGAAGTGATAATGAATAGACAATAACTATCGCAAGTGACAGAAAAGTATATTTATAATAAATAGGTGTTATTTATCGGTTGAAATATACATATACTTGGTTAAATATTGTTATTATTTATCACTTATATTAGTAGTCTGACATTATTATTGCTGTCTTGTACATTTTTACTAAATATATATTATTTTTTGGAGCCTGTTAAGGAACGGGTAAGAATAAACCTCAAGGCAATTTTGTACGTAAGGGTAACTTCAGTCACAGATCACTCGCCAAGGGACATTTTCATTGTTTTCATTTGTACTTTAATTTGTCTTTCAAAATGTTTTGATAAACAAGTACTTGTTATCCAAAGTATAAATTACAACAGTAGTGTTGTTCATAAGTATTTAATTATTTTGTTCTGATAGCATATATTTGTTATGTAAACTTAAAATATACAGTTATACTGTTATTCTGGCATACTATATCATTTCTTAATCGTTGATTTTGATTTTATAGTACTTAAAATATTTACAGAAGGGTTTTATTTTTTTTATCATCCCGTCATATTACACGTTCGGGCTATAAGTACGCCTATGTACTAACCACAGTAATATGTTTGGGATTAGAAATATTGAATGTAGAGGGAGTGTACTCACATTCGCGTGTATAAATATTGGAAAACCATTTAGGAAAAACCACTCTCAGTACACCCGACTGAGATCGAACTTCGAGCTCCCCGTCTTCGGCAGTCTATTTAATAGCGATAGTAGTGCCTTAAACCATGCGGCCACTGAAGTGGGTATGTAGTATACCTGTGGTTGGTTTTTTGTTACCATCGCTCACCGCAGTTCATAATAGAGTTAACCGAACTTGTGGTATAGTGGTCATAGTCCCTGGCCACTGTTCTAAAGGTACCGGATTCAAATCTCGTCTGGTACCGGGGGATTTTTATATTATGGGAAATAACTGCGATGATAAACATATTGATTGAATAGGCCTTAGTTAGGTTAATATCTTAATTGGATCTCCCCAGTCATATTCACTACCATCATCCTCTAACCGAATCGGGACACGGAAAGAGCCTCCACAAAAATGATGTACGACTAGTACATTCGGCCGTCACCCGGGCAGCGGTACATTACTAGCCTACTGGTTAGTGTTTCCACAAACTGGGTTACAGATTGATGTAGCCCAGGTATGCCATTATTATTATTAATATTAATATAATTAATATTAGAAAGTTAAACTTGATACAAATTATACTAGATGCTACGCGCTTAATGATCAATATTCCGTTAACGGATGTTAACGTGGAGACTTCGAACTCTTCTAATATTCTACATACCTTGTAGATACTAAGAATGTAGACGGGGCTTAAAACTCGGAGCAAAACAAAAACAAATTTGAAATATGTAATTTTACAACTCGTTCCTGGCGCACGCTGCTACTCCTATTGTTACCTATATTAGACTAGTATCAAGGTGAACTGTTGGGAACGTGAATTAAAGGTAGTGTTTTTGTCGTTTTATAGAACAAAATTTCGTTGGCCAAAACACACCAAATATTTCTCTAGTATTAACAAAGTGTTTACTTTTCTTCATATAATCATATCAACAGTTGTTGAATATTTGTCAAGGGTGTCTTAGAATTTAATGGGAACTTTGTCTCTTCATTAATAAAGTTTCCGTTATGTTCATGACCGATATTTAAGAGCTATTGATATCACCATGTGTATAAATATTAACTATATGTTTCTAATCGAGCAATATTTTATCTAATTTAGCCAAAAAAAGATTTCTATAAAAACTGCACACTTACTTTCCCTACACTTT
Source organism: Timema poppense (assembly GCA_902141375.1). Classification (NCBI taxonomy): domain Eukaryota; kingdom Metazoa; phylum Arthropoda; class Insecta; order Phasmatodea; family Timematidae; genus Timema; species Timema poppense. The sequence goes on from CABFOV010000713.1 coordinate 14,826, forward strand.
CTCCTTAGAAACTGATCAAATCAAGAAGTGTACTGACCTTTATTAAAAGTATGAAGAGCCTCGGTAGGAAGCCAGTGCCTCCAAAGGTCCGCCACCTCCCTGTAGCTCTGACCTAGTGCGGGGTTCGGATCCTCGTGACCCAAAACGGGGAAAACAAACTGACTGCTGAACGTGTGTCTTAGCAGGTCAGTGAGGTTCTGGAGAACAGACAGCTGATGGTCCGAGGATCGACTTCCAGTGTGGGCTACGCCATCCCTGGAAAAGTTAAAAGCAGTTTTTGAAATATTCTCAGAGGGACCAAGGCATCTTTTGTTTGAAAGGAGGTACAAGTGTTTAAAAGTTGTAGCTGAAATTATATTACTGTTTCGTGAAACCTCGTAAGAGAATGAATTACGCGGATTGCTATCTTGTGTAGCATGTCAATCAGACAGATTGGACAGCTACAATAATTAAAAATCATTATTTTTAAAATTTATGCAAGAAATAATCTATGTTAATTGGATCAACCTCAAAGAATATTTTCTCTGACTAGATGCAGTCTAATAAAATTACGTATCTCCCTACATTCAAACACGTGGTTGGTCAAAAATATCGTTCTTTTATAAATATTGTACTAGATATCAAAGAAGAGGATTAATATTATCGTATTTATGAATAAAATACCCTAACACATACCCTTTCCCGTTGGGTGATGCCGGATAAAATTATATACGCTTGTCATGCTGTCTACAGAAAAATATAGTAAAATACATCTATATCACAAATTCTCATAAAACTATTAACTGATCATAAATAATATAATCACACCAGATATGTTTAAATAGAAGATGCCTTGATATCCACACACCCGTTAAAGATGTTATTCGATTCACGGGGTCACTAATTTGAAACACAATTGTTCAATAATGGCTGCCACACGTGCTCACGTGCTATCATCACTAGATCTATTGAAGAGAAGAAATGTATACGATCGTCGACGCAGTGACCTACTGCTCATGGAACTCAAACGACGAGCCAAGGAAACTTGTCCCCCTTCCCTTTTCCCCACAAGTAGTTTTCTTTTATTAATTTCTCTTTCCCTTTCCTCCCCACCTTCGCCCGTCCTTCTCCTTGTCTACATTTCTGAATTTATCACTCTTTCTACTTTATTACTTTCATATCTGGTTGAGACTATATAATGAGCTGCTCACAGTTTCAAGCTGACCCGTTCTACAGCGCCGAGCGTCGAAGGAGGAAACTATGCACCATCTGTAACGAAGAAGAGCGACTCCATGGAGCTTATGTCGTCAGATCCACCACCTTGCTGGCTAGGACGTCATGCCTAGGGTGTTTAAGTATCCTGATGCCATCGTCAAGTCCTTAAAACTTGGGGTCTAGTTTTTGTTTAAAAAACTATACAATGTAGTTCTGGATTTAAATTTAATATTTTTTCTGAAGAAGCTTGTTTTGTTTTAAAATGATAATGAATAGATAATACATTTAAAGTTTGGTTAATTTCAAGATGGGGGATCTTTCAGTTGAGTCTTTAAATATTGTGTCTTGTAGTCTGAAGGACAAGTCCGGTTCTAGGGACTTAGTAAGTCAAGTCCTGGCCACTTTTCATGTGTCCTTATAATAATGTATTTACATTATGAGCCTCTAGCTTAGAAAGTTATAATGTCTTAGTTTTTATCTTATAAAAAGCTTCCACATGTTCCATCAATCTTTTTGAGTCAAAGATTTATCATGACGCCTTGTACGTCGTGAGCATCAGTTCAATTTATAGATGGCTACCACCAGGTTGTCTGTTTACCTTTTCTTATTACAGTTCAGTTGATTGATATCAATATTTTGGGTTGGTCAAGTAGTTACGCTTCACATACTGTGTTAATTTGGGTGCGCAACCCAGGGAACTGCTCTAGAGTCATAATGGGGTTCGCGCAAATAATACCCTTTTTCTTTGCTTTTAATTGACTCCCATCGTTTGAGTTGCTCTCGATATACTTGCTAATATAACTTTATGTACTATTGAAGGCTCTGGCAGTACCAAAGGGGAATATGATTGGCCATAGTACCCTATTAGTTTCATAGCCATCTACTGCTATTTAAAGCAGATCTTACTGATTATCCTAAATGTTTAATGGATGTTATTATGAAAGCTCAATCAAGCAAAACTCTTCAAATATTACATGCATATCTTGTTCCCTATCTTTGTTAGTAATTATATAATTTTTCTCCCTTTTTATAAATACTTCTACCTGTGGCCTGGCGACTGCACTGCCCTTGTAGCCACTGTCAATACTTCACTATTCTCAAGCCTAATTGTTTGAATCAATCTTACAATGTATTACTTTCAATATTATTGTAAATTCTTAATTTTTGTTATATCTGTTTTATTTAATAAATCTATTTATTGGTTATAAAACTTATTATTTCCAAATGACAACCGTGTCACCTGGAATATATTAAAATCATTATAATGTCTAGAAGATATTTAAATTATATTTTCTTGATAGTTAGATACATGTTCACTTCTCTTTCAATCTTCAATCCTCATTTGGTAGGCAGTTGCTCACAGTTTATAGTCTAGGCCATCTTATTTTTCTATAAAATAATAATTATTATTATTACTAGTACAGCGTCTTACTACTCGTTCAGGTTATACGCAATTACGCTAATGTGTAATGGTAGGGTGATTGTTAAATGGAGGACCTATAGATTAACTTGGAATCCGAACCATGGCAGAGGCCTGGCATTCCCAAAATTCACAAGTTGTGATTAATACACGTCTTGACAGAGGGGAAGGAGGGGTTTGGCAATCAGATAGATCTGTGCCGGGACCGAGGATTGAACCCCACATCCCCAACACAGAGGTCTGACACCTTACCTCTGGACCACCAGTTCACCAATAATAATATAAATATTTATGTACAGTTAAAAATATACTGTTAAACACACTTGAAACAAATAGTTTAACTAAACAAAATTTTTCGTCCTCAAGCTATGGGTATGTTAGAGTTTGGGTGGGTCTAAATGGTATTACTTAAATATAAATAAAAATTTGGGGTCCCGCGTTAGTGGTTTTGTTATACCAATGCCAGCTCTTATATATACAAATCAGCGCTATTGGCGTAATCTCATGCGGGCTCGTCGCGTCGTGGCCACCTTCCTATCTGTCGTTCTCTCGTTGCTATGGTTACGAGGGACGCAAAGAGCATCACCATTTATATGTTAACGATGAATCCCAGAATGTGGCGTGAGATATAGAGATGAGGAAAAGTTGGTAGTTAGAGAGAAGATAAGCGTGTTAGAGAGTTGTAGAGAGTAGGGGATAAAGAAGTGTGAGAGTAAATAGAAAGGAAGGGGGTCTAACTAATGTTTGAGAATAATAAAAAGAGGAAATGTAAAGCGTTAAATAGTGCCAGACCTAGAAAAAAGGAATGATAGGAATTAGAAAAATGATTCATCGAGGCGAATACATATTTATTGTGTTGATTTGTTATTGCAATTATTTGAGAAACCACACATTTATTTTGGTCTTATACTATTGTGGAGAAAGCCTTATCAAACAACACATACAAACTTACCTTCACCTGAAACGATAGGTACGTGAACTAAAAGTCAATCTTGTCTAGTCTGGTTGGCTCTAGCTAGAGAAATTTATAGTCAAAGCTAGACAACCCTGATTGGCTCTAGCTGGAGGGATTCATAGTCAAAGCTAGTATAGTCTGATTGGCTCTAGTTGGAGAGATTCATAGTCAAAGATAGTCTAGTCTGATTGGCTATATTTGGAGGGATACATAGTTAAAGCTAGTCTAGTCTGATTGGCTCTATTTGGAGAGATACATAGTTAAAGCTAGTCTAGTCTTATTGGCTCTAGCTGGAGAGATTCATAGTCAAAGTTAACCTAGTATTATTGGCTCTAGCTGGAGATATTCATAGTCAAAGCTAGTCTAGTCTGATTGGCTCTATTTGGAGGGATACATAGTAAAAGCTAGTCTAGTCTGATTGGCTCTATTTGGAGGGATACATAGTTAAAGCTAATCTAGTCTGATTGGCTCTATTTGGAGAGATACATAGTAAAAGCTAGCCTAGTCTGATTGGCTCTATTTGGAGAGATACATAGTTAAAGCTAGTCTAGTTTGATTGGCTCTATTTGGAGGGATACATAGTAAAAGCTAGTCTAGTCTGATTGGCTCTATTTGTAGGGATACATAGTCAAATCTAGTCTAGTCTGATTGGCTTTATTTGGAGAGATACATAGTTAAAGCTAGTCTAGTCTTATTGGCTCTAGCTGGAGATATTCATAGTCAAAGCTAGTCTAGTGTGATTGGCTCTATTTGGAGAGATACATAGTTAAAGCTAGTCTAGTCTGATTGGCTCTATTTGGAGAGATACATAGTAAAAGCTAGTCTAGTCTGATTGGCTCTATTTGGAGGGATACATAGTTAAAGCTAGTCTAGTATGATTGGCTCTATTTGGAGAGATACATAGTTAAAGCTAGTCTAGTCTTATTTGATCTAGCTCGAGAGATTCATAGTCAAAGCTAACCTAGTCTGATTGGCTCTATTTGGAGAGATTCATAGTCAAAACTAGTCTATTCTGATTTACTCTAGCTGGATATATTTATCGTCAAAGCTAGTCTAGTCAGATTGGCTGGATGGAGATACATACATAGTCAAAGTTAGCCTAGTCTGATTGGCTCCAGCTGGAGAGATTCATAGTTAAAGCTAGTCTAGTCTGATTGGCTCTAGCTGGAGAGATTCATAGTCAAAGCTAGCCTAGTCTGATTTTGCCGTGATGAATAGTCTGGGGTTCAAGTCCCGGTGGGGTGTACTTAGGACGGTTTTTCCTTAATGGTTTCCAATTAATTCCCCATGCAAACATGAACAAGTTTCCTAAACATTCTATCTTCATCATCCCTTTTTAATTAGTACATTAAATAATTACAGATAACTGGTGTTAAGTCACGGTATATATTGCGATAACATTATTCACCCATCAATACATACATTCCTTAAATATATCTAAGCTCCATTAGACATGGTGTGGGGGTGTCACCATTAAATTAGTAGGTACTATACAGGATGTACCAAAACGTAATCACCAAATTCCACCAGAGTATTTTAGTGACTATCTGAATTTAATAACTAGCACGAGAGTAGTTGATACAGGGGACAACCAACACCACCAATGCCAACAAAACAAACTTGCCGACATGTAGTGGGAGCACTCTATGGTGCAGTACACTATGTGAAGGTAATTGATATCATAACCGGCTGAAATCTGCAAGTCAAGATCAGAATAATAATTATTACATACATGTATAATTGATATTTTTGTTAAATTTAAGTACGTCAGTAATTTGGCTGTAACTTCATTAGGGTGCCATATATCCCTACTGTGTATTAACACTTTTTAATCTAAAACTATGTCTATAACACGCTGCGGAGTATGTTTGTTACGTCTTGATACATTTTTACATACATTAGGGCTCCCGTATTAACGGAATCAGTATCCGTGGTTTACCGTTGCCCAATTATATTTACTTTTAATTAAAGAAAAAATGTTTAATGCATCACAATGCCTACACCATCACCTCAGTTCGACTCCTCATCGTGCTATCAAATCTCCGTCATCATCATCATTATCATCATCATCATCATCGCAACAAGCAGAATGAAGAATAAAATATTAAGTACACTGTAGTGTACAGTCATGTTATTGTTATTATTAGCACCGCTTCTTACTACCCGTTCGGCTTATACGCACTTAAGCTAATGTGTAATGGTAGGGTGATTGTGATATGAAATGGAGGACCTACAGTTTAACGTGGAATCCGAACCACGGTGGAGGCCTGGCATTCCTCACATTCACAAGATGTCTTGTCAGAGGTGAAGGAAGGGTTTGGTAATCAGATAAATCTTTGCCGGGACCGAGGTACAGTCATGTTATTATGAGTATAATGTTCTTTATTTACTGTTGGTAATGTTTTACTGTGAATAATTTATCAATCAAAACTTACCGTATTTGTATATGTTACATTAATATCGTGTTATATAATAGTTCGTTTTTATCCTCGGTTTCACTTAACCGCGGTAGATCAAGGAACGTATTGCCCGTGGATATGAAGGCCTTACTGTACATTTAAAGTTATAACTAAACTCAAAACCTACTTTGATGGTCGTGTGATCTAAAATTCAACTTTCGCGGTAGACTAGAATAATGCCGATGACGAGGAGATCGAGTGTCGAATCATGGTTGGGTTTACTGAGGGAGATTTTCCCTAATTGGTTTTACAATCTCCCTCCACTCAAATGTGGGTACAATTCCTATAAATATAGCCTCCCAAATCCCTAAAACCATTAACGTAACTAGTACACAAGCGTATAATCCTAACGAGAAGCAATACGTGGTGCTAAATATAATGTTTAATTTAAAACAATGTATATACATTTATCCTTCGATTATTTTACTAAGGTTTACACGTCCTGATCGTTATGTTTAATTATCAACAACTAAGTGACACCATCAAGATAGCAGCATTAAAATAAAATATAACGGTAGAAAGGCAAAAACGAAACTAAAGAAACAGTCCCATCTGACACAAATGCTCCACCGCTAACTTGTGTATCAGCGAGCAGCAGATGTCAGTTTCACACCATCATAAATCAAAAAGGGTTTCTTTCATTTCCTTCCCAAAAGTCTGTCCTGACAGTTATTGCAGTTTCTGCGTGTTGCCGACAGCTGTTATGAACTGGTGTTGGTTGTAAGCGTTCACTGACCCTTATGGTGCCAGTTAAGATTGTCTAGCCCAAGATAAAAAAAAATCGAAAAATTAATAAAGTTGAACATTTTTAGAAATAATCAGATTAATTTTCATACTTTTAAATTCAGAGATAAGAACTTAGTTATATTAACATCCGTTTATATTTTTGTCAATGCCTTCCACTACCCGTTGGGGCTATACACATTTAGATTACACGATTCACGCTAGTGGGCTAAGAAAGGAGAATCTTAAATTTAGAGGAAGTGTACCAGTATATGTGTGGAGAGAGAGATTGGGAAATTCTTTAGGAAACTACACCCACAGTACACCCTAACTGGGATTTGAACCCCGTCATTATCAGTCTAATCTCCAGTCTATTGCGGAGGTGATACCCTAGAAATCAATGGTTTCCAAAAGGTGGCCCATGGACTCCTGAGGGTCTGCGTGCTGTTCCTAAAGGGTCCGCGACAACCACCAAAATTTTACAAAGTAAACAGTTAAAATATTAAATAAAAACAATTGGCCCAATCTTAATCATACAAAAGCTTCCCCTCCTCACCCACCTGCGCAGTGCTTACTGCGCATCCCAATTATCAATTTATCAAGATGATCCAAATAAACTAGCTGGAAAAGTATCCTATTAATACTAGACCCAAATTAATACATTTGAACGTTTTCTTAATACATTTTCATGCAGGCCTAAATAGCCTTTTTGTGTTAGCTATTACTATTAAATTTTGTATTATTATTACAACTAGAGTTAGTTTAAAATTAAAAGAATGTAAAACACATTTGACTCGGATTTATAGAGCCAAATTTCCACTTTTATAGGTTTTCTAACGTGAATTAATAATAGAGGGGGAGGGAGGAGCTATTTTCTATACATAGAATAGAGATTATAATGATTAGGAAAAACGGGGGGTCCACCGATCTCAAAGAACCTCCTTTCGGGTCATTTACTGGTAGGTAATTGGAAACCAATGCCTTATATCATTCTACAACCAAAGAAGATATCTAACTAAACTTGTTGATCATTACATATCATTACATACAATTACATATTACGTGACTGTTTGGTCGGTCTACTTAATATACCCTCCATCTAAGACATTGATTGACACTATTAAGATCTAGGAAATAAACACATCGAATAAAAAAAATGACAGTGACAAAAACTTACTATATTTACCTTAATGTGATCAGATTAACACAATATAATTGCTTTGACTGCACGACGTGACATAGGAAAATAGAGTAATCAAGAATCACTTAGAGCATTCCGATATGTCAAGAAATGTTAGGCAGAATATATAAAGAGAAATAAGAGTGGTAAATTAATCTACGCTATTTATTTACAGTTTACCCGCCTTGGTGGCGTAGTTGGCTAACGCGCTTGTCGTGTTGAAATCGACTGCTGAGGACGGGGAGAACGAGGTTCGAATCTCGGTTGGGTTAACTGAGGGTGGTTTTTCCTAAAATGGTTTTCCACTCTCCCTCTACGCAAATGTGGGTTCATTTCCTCTAATTCAACCTTCCTAATTCCTAATCCATTAGAGTAATTAGTACTTAAAGCGTATAATCTGAACGGGTAGTAAGACGCTGTGCTAAATATTATTAATATTATTATTATTTATAGTTTATAATAAAGTGTAGAATTTTCTGTAAATTTTAGTATTTCTAATTATTGAACTATACATTTTTAATTAGAACTTGCCCACGTCGGTGGGAACGTAGTACTATGTACCAAACTCGTCTGATGGGGAGGTTGGAATTCGAATCTCGGCTGAGTGTACTTTAAGTGAATTTTTCTAATTATTTTTCCACTAACCATCCACGTAGATGGGGATACATTTTCTGTAAATTCCGCCAAGTTTATAACTAACCCATTTGTCTAGATATATGAATTGCCTGGACGAGTAGTAAGACAAAATTGAAAATAATAAATAATCATAAGAACTATTGAATTATTTTTTAATTATAGTTTATTAACGAATAATTTAAAAGTTTTATAACATTCTAGATACTAAATAATAGATTGAATCTAATTATTTTAAAAAAGCTTTGGATTTGTTTATGTATAATGAAATATTAATTTAACTGGTTACCAAACATTTTTATCAAGTACATTATTTACTATTTGATTTATATTTGTGTAGCTTATTATAGAATATTCATTAATTTAGGATATCTATTTATACAATAGTCTAGTCTCAGGTGTCAATTTCCCTTTAAACGAATAGCAGACAGTTCGCGTCGAATGGGGGAGTGTCTGAAGTCCTAAACACTCCTGTATCTGTCCCATATAATGTTTCATTTGTTAAATAGCCTCGTGTTATAGCAATTAGAGTACTGTAGCCTATATTCTGGCGTCTCCTGTACAACGGTACATTAGTACTGGATAATTTTCCCGCGAACTGAGTTACAGATAGAATGATATAGCTGTGACACGCATTATTATGATTCAGTGATATTTTCTATAAAAGCTAAGCTAGGACTAACATTTTCAAATGCTATTTTCTATATAATTTATTATTAATTTTAAATACATGCAGATCTATACATTACTAGCTAAAGGTATTAAATAAATTAAATATTGTTAATTAGTGAAATACACAATTAAAATCAAATATTATGTGTATCATATTTATAGAATGTAGATAAATTAATCTGGAATACATTTTTATAAAATGTTATAAAATATTAAAATTGATAATTTGAATTGTTTCTAAGATAATAAATAAGCTTTGTTTTCTTGTAAAAGCTCTGGTAAGCCACCTCGATGGCGTAGCTAGCTAACGTACTAGTTTCATGTTGAGCTAGACTGCCGAGGACCGGAAGATCGACATTCGAATCTCAGTCGGGTGAACTGGTGGTTGATTTTCCTCAATGAATTTCCACGATAATGCGGGTTTACTTCCTCTAAATTGAACCTTCCCAATTCCTAACCCATTATCATAATAAGTACTTAAGCGTATAGCCCGAACGGGTAGTAATACGTGGTTCTAAATAAATACAAATATTAAAAATAAAACTTTTGTAGTAGTATCAGGAAAACTATTATATTATATAGGAAGATTCGTATTTGTATACAATTAAGTGGTACAGTGGAGTTTACGATGGAAATTAAACTAAAATTGTCATAATATAATATTGCCGGGACCGCTTCTTAATCGAGATTCTGACAAGGACAGATCAGAGAGATACTAACATTATGTAAGCTCCGGCAGAGCAGTATTTATCAATATTTTTATATATGTATTTTAAAATATCAATTACTTAATTTATTTATTTTCTAGTTTAAAGCATATTAAAGTTATATTTATCATCTCCACTCCATGGTGTTATAATAATATATATTACAGGCTTTTGCAATGCTATGCGACAACCAGTTTGACTTTAGTGAATTAAAAGATTTTTCAATTCCACTGTTTCCTAACAAATACTATATAAAACCGCACCATGACGTAGCTCTTGGTTCGAGTTGTGTTACCTATCTACGTGTCGGGCTATTTGTCAGGTGACAACGGTTTTTAAATTATTTTTCCATAGAATTTATCTAATTAATTCTATATATAACTGTTGGTTAATATATTCGAACTAACTAATGGTATGTGATATATTGATACGAGCTATTGTTATGTTTTATACGAATGATAGCCATATTTATACGAGCTATTAGTGTTTTTATACAAGCTATTGGTATAGCTAAACGAATATTGGGTGTAATTATATTAGCTATTATTATATTTGTACAAATTATCTATATATATAATTAGAAGAAAACTCTTACTTTATAGTCTGCATAAAGTTTATGTAATTGTACACATTATATGTATGCCCTAAATTTGTATCAATAAAAAACATTATTATTCTATTGATTCTTATGTAAGTTATAATGTTTTATACATTGAAGGTTTTTTATTTCTTCATTCCATAATAATTAATTTAATGCCACTAGGAGCAGATTAAAAAAAAATCCTCAGTTCTTTTCAGTGCGTGACAGGAGACTTATAATTATGGATAAAATTATTGTTCTCGTTTCTATGAACTTAGATCGATAGTATAAACCGAAAAACAAAAGAGAGTAAACTGCGCGTAGTAGCGTATCGCTTACCGATATTATTCATTAATATCGTGTTTAAGAAAGAATAAACAAACAATGTGAGGTGTTTTTTTTTTAACCAATTATGGCGATGAAACAAAAAAAGTTTGAACAAAATCTTTTCATTCATCTTCATCAGATACCCTTTCTGTCTGTTCGTTCCGCACTTTTCCTCTCCTCAAGCCATAAAGTTTGTGTCTTTCTTTCTCGGGTTTAGACAACATTTTACCATTCGAGATGAATCTAGAGTCTGAGAAGGAAGCATTGAGAGTCTTCTTACTCGAGAATTTTCATTCCTCTAAAAGCTGAGCTGGGGAGTTTTCCTTGTTACTCTGGAGTACTATCCATTTCCTTGATATTACAAAAGGTCTACTTCAAGGAAATCGAGTGTATATTGTTGAAGATTGGCGGGACGTGCAACAACAGGAATTTCCGTCTACTCGGTTTTTCATCTCGTCTAGAAAATAGTATTTTCTTCAAACTTTCTACCGAAGCTACTCTTATTAGATAGTAATTGCTGCGTGGCTGGTTTCACTGACAGTACTGAGACTCCTGTTGCCGATAACTTGTTTGGATGGAGAATGCATGAATAGATTGCTTACCCACTTAACTGTCCGAATAGTCTGAGGCGTCACCCCCGTGTTATACTGGCCTGCCAATGACGGGGATATCAGGGTTTGAAACCCAGTCGGATCTACTGAACGTGAGTTCTACTAAATAGTTTTCCACTCTTCTTCCATGCAAGAGTGGGTACACTTCCTCTAAATTTAACCTTCCTCATCTCTAGCTCATTAGCGTAGTTAGCACATATGCATATAGCCTGAACAGGTAGTAAGACACGGTACTATAAAATAAAATAGTGTGGTAGAGTTGTTTAAAATTAAACTTAGAAGAATTGTAAACCGAATTCACGTGGAAATCAGATCGCGAAAAGTTGGTTTAAACCAGTTAATTATACCCGTAAATGATTAGAACCCCTACCTATATCAATTGGTAAACCTGACATGACGATACTTACGCCTTTTTTCACGTATATTACGATTGTGTGAAGAGACTAATGCTGGAGATAATATTTGTAAAGGTGCTACGTGGGTAGATATTTAACGTGCACTTTATAAACAGACAAATTATATCAGTACACTACTAACAATCAAAATTAGTTTTGGGTGGTACAACTAATATTAAATACCAAGCTCTTGTGCCTGGATATTCACGATAGCAACACAAGATCTTTATATAAAAGTTAAATAATATTGACAGCACACTAAGGAATCAATCTAGGGTCCCATATCCGAATATAATAACCGTTTAACTAATGAGATGTAGTACTAAGATGAATACTTTATTTTTAAGAAAAAATATTGTAAACGTGAGCATTTTTGTCCTAAAAATTATGATAAGTCTTTACGTTTTATTGGTTTCCAAATAAAATAAAAAGTGGATATTACATTATGTTCTTTCTGTTCCATTAATGCCAATTGGTCCATGGACACAAAACTGAAACAATTTAATAGATTTTGTTTAAACTTGAAATCTATATGATATAGGGAAATACTTCAAAATGTATTTTTATTGTGAACTAAGCCCTAAAATTAAGGATAGTTTAACGATACATAGTTTTTTCTCAATACAATAATTTTAAAATTTCTGTAATAATTGTGTTCAAAATCGATATAAAAGGAGTTTTTGACTTTCTAGTAAAAAGTAAGAATTTATGCTTTTAATGGTAGTTACTAATAAGAGATTTAAATAAATTACATTTCTTTTTTAATATCGCTAACTATTTTCTTTAAAATGCGTATTTGGAGAGTGTTTGACATCAAATAAAATAATACGCTATATATTTATATTTTGGAGTAAACTTTGTTTAATAGTGGTTTACTGAAAACGGGTATTTAATGTGTGTTTTTAATAGCTCTAATAATATTCTGCAAAAAGTGTTGCTGTTAATTTGTCTACATTATAACCAATATATTTGTTTTCCTTAAATAAAGTTAAATAATAGTATTATACTGATGAACGATGTTTGTAAGTTCTGAATTATTTTTAAAATAGTTCTTACGATTTTATTCAAAATTGATATATGCGATATATGATCATTTAAGTTTATTTTTATATAAAATTAATTTAAGGGTAGGCTACAACAAATTATAGAAATATTGAAATTATATTAAATTGTACTTGAAGATTGTGTTAAATTGTGTATCTGGGATCATCATATTATTATTATTATTATTAGCACCACATCTTACTACCCATTCAGATTAAACGCACTTACACTAATGTGTAAAGGTAAGGTTATTGTGAGATAAAATCGAGGACCTACAGTTTAACGTGGAATTCGAATCACGGTAGAAGCTTGGCATTCCACACATTCAAAAGTTGTGATTAATACACCTCTTGTTAGATGTGAAGGAAAGGTTTGGAAATCATATAAATCTGTGCTGGGACTGAGGATTGAACCCTGTACCCCCAGCACAGAAGTCTGACACCTTACATCTAGACCACCAGGTCACCCGATATGGAAAAAGTTTTTCAAGACAAATAATAATATATTTTTATTTTTCAAATAAAAATAGTTTTAGGGTAGTTTAATAATAACTTATCTTTGAAAATTTGTTAATAATGTTGAAATTTTGTTTTCAATTTATTTATTAAGTGTGTTTATTGGAATTAGCAATATGTGTTTGTTTTTCTGAAGTGAGCTTATTAAAGGGTAGTTAACTAAAATCCGGTTTTTGAAATCCTCTTCCAAGCTATTACACACAATGTGATAAAATTTGTGGATTGTGTCATATAATTTATTTTTAAAGTAGTTGGATCGAAAGGGGGAAAATTAAAAAATATGATATTTTATTTTACACAAAGAAAATAACTCATTTACATATATTAATTTGAAAATTTTCATTATGATTGATTAAATAACAAGGCTATTATATTTTTTAGTTACGTTTCTAGCCGCTTCTAGATGTAATATATAAATAATAATAATAATAATTATTATTATTATTATTATTAGCACCGCGTCTTACTACCCGTTCGGGGTATACACACTTACGCTAATGTGTAATGGTAGGGTGATTGTGAGATGAAATGGAGGACCTACAGTTTAACGTGGAATCCGAACCACGGTGGAGGCCTGGCATTCCCCACATTCACAAGATGTCTTGTCAGAGGTGAAGGAAGGGTTTGGTAATCAGATAAATCTTTGCTGGGACCGAGGATTGAACCCCGACCGCCAGCATAGAAGTCTGACACCTTACCCCTAGACCACCAGGTCACCCTATAAATAATTGAAAAATTGCTCCTGGACACGGAATTTGAATCCGAGACCTCTGGCATAACATGTTAATGTTCTTACCATTGAGCTATCAATGAGTCATGCAGTGCTCAGGGTCATTCGTCACTTCAACTCCCGTGTCAAGGTGACATTTTTAAATTTATAGAATAATATGTCCATTATGTCAAGAGGCTTGATTGACTACCTCTTTGAGTATCAACTTTTCTAGAACTTAAGTTATCTCTTTCACAGCTTCAAATAGGCCTACTACTGCGTACATATATTAGAACATTTATGTAAATAATTAAGTAAATAATCAATTCTCTTCATAACAAGCTTGATTTTGCTCACAATTTAGGTCCCACCTCTGTATTTCTGTATTAACTGTATTTCTATTCGGTGGTCTTATGGTTTCTCTATTGCATTTGACTGGATGGTCGATGATGCGGATATTGAACTTCTAATCTTGGTTGTATGTATGGAAAGTGATTTATTCTAAATAGTTTTCCACTCTCCCTTAACGCAAAATTATGTAAATTTAATCTAAATGTAACCTTCATCAAAATCCCTGGCTTATTAATGTAAATATTTCATTAACATACTACCCGAAATGGTGTTTGGATGTTTTGACATAAAAAAAATTCAACTGGAAGAATGAGGCATGTTTTTGTAAGCCTTTTTAAAATGTCTGTTGAACTCTTTACATAAGCTTATTTTGTTTAAATTTGAGTTATATTTAATCAATATTTATTATTGTTTCCCTTTATCAATTGTAGTTATTAATTTTAGGTATGGATCTTTTTAACCCACGCATAAAATCTAACTGAAGGTTTTATTTTAATTGTAACCGAGCTTCCATTCCGTTTTTTCTTTCTCTCCCAGGAGGAAAGAAGGTTGTATGGAAGTTTGAATTTAAGAAGCATGAAGTTACGTCATCCGTGGACTTCTCAAATGTTTGACATTTAAATCGCTGGGGCATGGAACAAACCTCTTCTTAATAAGCATAGGAGTTGTAAAAGGTTATAAGCCCTTTTGTAATGAATATGTCAGATATATATTCAATAACTTGAATTAAGTGAAACATCGTATCCACTAACTTATGATATTAGGAATTGTTTTGCACTTATACTTACATAACCAATGCGCACTGTTACATTCATAATGAATTGACTTATAAATTAATAAACAATGACCTCCCCATGTATGTCCAATCCATGTTTAAATTCATTATGCTTCCATTCTTCAATGCTTAATTTAAACACTAATAAATTCATACTGAAACCACTCATCAATATCTAACTCATATGCTCTTAAATGCATATGTAATACACTCTTAATACCTAATTAACTCACTCTTAAATTGATAATGAATGAACTATTAAAATGCATGGTACATTTTATCCTAGTTGTATAATTAATATGCTCTTAATTGCATAATCGATTTTGTTAAGCGCCACAACAAACTAGCCATTCGGGTTGTATGCCAAAGTATTTATTCCGTTAATGCGTTATGGATGAGAAAGGTTTAATTCAGAGGAAGTGTACCGACATCAACGTAAGCAGAGCATAGGCTCTCGTAGAACATCGCCGATTTCACTATTTATGTTTTACCATTTAATATTTTTATTTGTTCCAAAGGGGTGTATACTAACGCCTCATTTACCCCTCTATAAGAAACTCTTGTGAGTGGTTTTGACCCAGATTGAGAGCCCAGGGTGTTTATATTATGCACCCCTTCTTTAAAAATAATCTCATGTCAGGGTTTTGCAATTTTTTATTGGATGTGTGTACCATTGGTTCAAACCTTTGTGAGGAGAGTATGCCTCATTGGTTCGAAACACTGGGAGGACGTTGGTGGGTTTTTATATTTTTTTACGGAACTCATATAGAGGGCTTGTGATTCATTTTAATTGTTTTGGAGCCACTATCCCAGAGACACACATATAATATGTTGTGTGTTTGTTACGCAATCATGCACCCCTAGATAAATAACATGGTCAATGTATTGGTGTTTTCATGATTCGTGGGAGTTTGTACCAGTTCATTCTTGCCAATTGTACTCAGTTTTACCCATTTGTCCCTTTCGGCGGGTTGCGGGAGCGTGCATTCTTCCAGGATGGGCGTGAATCATAGACTGAGACTGTAAAGTAGTTCGGTGTGAACCTCGATGTCATGTCCCTCAACCACTGGGGGCGTACACATAAAATGGCACCTTTCACTTCTAACTAAGGGTTGAATGAACGTCCTAGTAGTGATTCCCTCAACCCCTTTACTCAGGTGACGCACATAAGAGAAGGAAGTCGCACTCCAAATCTATGACCCCTCTGGCCTTTCACTCAGGTGGCGCACATAAGAGAAGGAAGTTGCACTCCAAATCTATGACCCCTCTGGCCCTTCACTCAGGTGACGCACATAAGAGAAGGAAGTGGCACTCCAAATCTATGACCCCTCTGGCCTTTCACTCAGGTGGCGCACATAAGAGAAGGAAGTTGCACTACAAATCTATAATCCCTCTGGCCCTTCACTCAGGTGACGCACATAAGAGAAGGAAGTTGTACTCCAAATCTATGACCCCTCTGGCCCTTCACTCAGGTGACGCACATAAGAGAAGGAAGTTGCACTCCAAATCTATGACCCCTCTGGCCCTTCACTCAGGTGACGCACATAAGAGAAGGAAGTTGCACTCCAAATCTATGACCCCTCTGGCCCTTCACTCAGGTGACGCACATAAGAGAAGGAAGTTGCACTCCAAATCTATGACCCCTCTGGCCCTTCACTCAGGTGACGCACATAAGAGAAGGAAGTTGCACTCCAAATCTATGACCCCTCTGGCCCTTCACTCAGGTGACGCACATAAGAGAAGGAAGTTGCACTCCAAATCTATGACCCCTCTGGCCCTTCACTCAGGTGACGCACATAAGAGAAGGAAGTTGCACTCCAAATCTATGACCCCTCTGGCCCTTCACTCAGGTGACGCACATAAGAGAAGGAAGTTGCACTCCAAATCTATGACCCCTCTGGCCCTTCACTCAGGTGACGCACATAAGAGAAGGAAGTTGCACTCCAAATCTATGACCCCTCTGGCCCTTCACTCAGGTGACGCACATAAGAGAAGGAAGTTGCACTCCAAATCTATGACCCCTCTGGCCCTTCACTCAGGTGACGCACATAAGAGAAGGAAGTTGCACTCCAAATCTATGACCCCTCTGGCCCTTCACTCAGGTGACGCACATAAGAGAAGGAAGTTGCACTCCAAATCTATGACCCCTCTGGCCCTTCACTCAGGTGACGCACATAAGAGAAGGAAGTTGCACTCCAAATCTATGACCCCTCTGGCCCTTCACTCAGGTGACGCACATAAGAGAAGGAAGTTGTACTCCAAATCTATGACCCCTCTGGCCCTTCACTCAGGTGACGCACATAAGAGAAGGAAGTCGCACTCCAAATCTATAATCCCTCAGGCCCTTTACTCTGGAGATTCACCCAAGGTAAGGTATTCCACACTTCCTCCTTTCACCCTAAAAAAGTGGTTTAATATTTAAAAAAGTAAACCCCGTTGACATGCTAGGCACACGGTAAAGTAGGTACTATTTGTCTAAACCGAGATTACTTCTATCCCAATCTAGCATATCGTGTCTAATCCCCAGTCCGAGATTGACTAAAACGCCATGTAGTCACTTTCAATATGTGTTGACAAATATTGCTAATTATAATAATTGCCTCACAACTGGGCTCCTTTTTTTTTTCACACTTTTCGTCTCCAGTAAAGAGGTTTTAGCTAAAACTAGACACAAGTCAATAGTCCTAGATGCTTAGAATAATATTTTATACGTTCCATAAGTTAGTTAAACTGGTTCTCAATTAGTGTTTCTACTGCCTATGAACTGGTTCAACATAAAATGTTCGCTTTAGATTAATCACGGACATTTATGAAGCAAGGGCAGTCAAACGGACAATCTTGATCAGTAGGGCGGTTTCCCACTCTCTTTCCACGCACAAGTGCTTATTTCCTCATCCCCGAGTAGATATAATTAGCTCAATATAAATTTTGTTCCCGAAAATTTTTATAAAACTAACTTAATATTTGGATTTTCTATCATGAAAAATATTTTCAAACCCTTGAGCAGACTACTAGTATAAATATCTCAACGTAGTAAAATTAGTTATTCATGTGAAACTACTTAGCTGAAATTATTATGGAACAACATTTATCACAGTCTAATTATAACTACTTGTGTTTAATATTGTTCAAGGACGGTTTCCCACATAAGTGCGTGTACACTAACAGCGTATTACCCCCAAACATTGTCCCGTGGGAGCTCGGGATTTGAATCCTTGATCGGGTAGTTTTTTCCACTAGTGTGTAGTTAACAGTTAATGAATAAAAGTTGGAACTTCCCAAGCTTTCACTTTTGATAGATATTACCAATACCTATAAGATAAGACAAATATTATAGTAAAAAATATCATAAACACAAAATATAGTCAGTAATTTTACAACTATAGGTGGACCTACAATTCTAAAAGAAGTTTTATTTAGCAGTACGTTTCACTCTCGTGTTAGATCAAACCATGAAGGATAGGGCGATTAAAATAGGAGAGTAAGTCTACCAGAATTTGCTTGGGAGTGAAATTGGAAAACCACACAAACATAATTACGTTAATGTGGTAGGGGTGAGGCTAAGGTCATTAGCACGTTGACCTCAGATGGGAAGCAGACCCAAATTGACCGGATAGCGGGACTGTCATGACATCATATGGATTATTTACTAATTTTGCCCTTATCGTCCAATAGCGTGACTTTCACCAATAACAGATATAAATAGACGCCACCTAAGGGAAATATTTTCATTGTATAACTTGTCAATGAGCGAAAAAGCTTATTGATCAATTATACCAGCACACAGAAATTGAAACCGTTACCTTTGACCGAGTAAATCAATGCTCTAACGTTTGAACTATTCAGGAACCATTCCGTACCTGGGTCATTCTTAGCTCATATTTTAAGGCAGAGTTTGTGATCCCGGAGGTACAGGGTTCAATTCTCATGTCCAGGAGTCATTTTTAAATTCAAGGAATATTATATTTAAATGCGGTTACCTGTAATTAACACACATAATAAAGTTGATATTTAATCCATCTTATTAATCAAGATGAATCAAAACGCCGGACCTTAAAATCCGCGTGAGTCTACATGCTTTAAGTGAAGGTTCTGCAATACAATCTCTTTACTTTTTTGTTTAGAAGTAGATACGTTTAGATAATAGTTCCAAAATTTGTAGATTATACAGATGTGCGGCAGGAAGACGGTCCCCCCCCCTCCCGAGCTGCTGGAGTGTTTAAAAGAGGGTGGCACCTGCATCGCGGATGAAACCATATCCAATGATAATGTTTTATTTTGCT
The DNA here is from genome assembly GCA_902141375.1 of Timema poppense. Classification (NCBI taxonomy): domain Eukaryota; kingdom Metazoa; phylum Arthropoda; class Insecta; order Phasmatodea; family Timematidae; genus Timema; species Timema poppense. The sequence continues at coordinate 34,359 of CABFOV010000713.1, forward strand.
GTAGGGTTGAGGGACGTATTTTTGCCCCAAAAATTAATCAATATGTATATCCAAACTGACCATACGATACCTTAGCAGGTAGAACGGTCTCTACACTCTGCCCAGACACAGCCACCCTCCTTCCCTCTGGGATCAGCGAGTGGCTGCGGGAGACCAACGGAACCACGAGATCCTCACACCTACCTGCCGTTCATATTGTGTGAAGGCGCCACCCTCAAAAGACGTTGGTGCAACCCCACTGCCAGAGAGTAGCGAGTGGGGGCATCTCGTGGCCTCCTCTCTACCACGACACCTTATAGAGGTGTTCAAGGCTATCCCGTCTTCGTGTCAATCCGATTTATGGAGGCAGGCGGCTCCAAAAAGGGGAATACCCTCACGTACACCTGCTATATATGTATGTATAGTAATGACGCACTGATATGTAGGTAAATTATATTTCTGGACGTTACCATTTTAGTTCATAGATATCTTGCTAGTGACATGGCGCAATATGTATTTCAGTCCGAGCCTCTGATACTCCCAACAACCCGTATTTTGTGATGTGTTTACAGATTTCATTTTGTAGGAAAGTAACGGAAGGTAGTTTGTGTAGTATATTTTTGTTCGCCAAACATAAGAATATAACTATAAACTTCTTAATGAATCAAATAGCCGTAGCAATCATTTATGCATTTTAGGGAGGATAACACCGTTTAGATAATATGTTCTGAAAATATAATAATAATATAATAATATAATATAATAATATAATAATAATATAATTGTCAAATGGCAGCAATAAGCCAATTACCGAGTCGCAGGTGGCTGCGTTGTCTAATGGCTGTGATCTTATATAATGACATACTTATAAGCTGACGACTTCCGCACGTCCATCATAGACTCTGCCTTAAACTATGAGTGAAGAATGACCCTGAGCACGGAATGAATCCTAGATAGTTCAGTGGTAAGAGCTTTGGGGTACTAAGCCTATGGTCCCGGGTTCGATTCCCGTGTCCAGGTGTCACTTTTCAATTTTCAGAACATGATAAACTTTTTGCCTGCCTTTTTCACAAATTGGAAACGTAAACAATGCTAATTAGTTTCCAGTGATTTCAACACCGTAAAAACCCCATTTATCTCTTCCTATGCTGGTAATTTTTTCGGTCAAATTAGATTCTATCCTTTACCACCTAGAGTACAATAGAGTTTAATTTACGTATCTATACTGTAAGTCAGGCATAACTTTTGACTAATATAATCGATACCTATAAAATAACAATATTAATACATGTTATATTTACCAATGAAAATTTGACAAATAGAAGAGTTATTATATCTAATTTCATGGATATTTATGCCAATTTTTGCTATCGGCAGGTGTAACTTTTGTTAGATATCATCAATAACCATAAAATGACAATATAAATACGTGTTTTTTTACATATTAAAATCGAATTGGCAAAATGTTACTTGATTTAATTTCATGTATTTATACTCAAAAATCTTGTTATCCGTAACTCTAAAACTGCAAGGTGCTAAAAGTTAGCACTTACTCTCAAAATACCTTATAGATGATTCTCACAATAAATCCAATAACTAATAAATTATAATAATCCAAGAACTTATAAATTCTAATAAGGTGTGGCAGATATAAAATAACTGTGAAATCGTGTTGCTGGAAACGCCCAAACTTGAGGTAAGTGCCCAAGCTGACTGTTCAACAATGTAGGAAATTCAACAAAGACATCTTGCACGCTTGCCAGAATTGTGTATAGTGACGGGTCGTTTCCTTGTGTTGTCATCAGAGGCCGTCTCATTTTTAGGAAATAACTACTCCCCCCTCCCCCTCCTTGTTGAAGTACCTTTACAAGTCAGTGCATCTTGTATAAGACTACCATCCCTCGCTTAACATTTTGTATTCTATTGTAACGATTCATCGGAGGAATGGCCTAAAAGTGAACCAAGGACCATTGGACTAAGCTAGTGGTTATCATGATATTTGAGGCTTCAGTCTCTCCTCTTTGCCCCAGATGAAGTAAAGATTGTGACTATAAGAACATAATCTAGTCATCTTTGATAGGGTCTTTGTGATATGTTTTACTATGTCTATAAAACATAGTTTTGTAAATCAGAGATTTTGCTCAGTTTGTTTATATCCATAAGACATAGTTTTGTATGTCAGGTTTTATGCTCCGTTCTTGCTGTCCATAAAATGTGGTTTTCAATGTCAGGGTTTCTGATTTGTTTTTCCATGTCCATAAGACATAGTCTTAAATTCCTGGGGCAAAAAAAGGCACCCTTTACTGTATGACCATGTTCAGGTTAGGCTAAATCTTTAAACCGAATAATGGTGGAAATAAGATTAGTTATAGCTTTGTTCTATGACCTAGTTGAGTCTTTGACTGATAGCAGTTTCTATTTTTTCTATTGTTATAATTGTTCTATTGTAGTAGCTCGCGTGGTATTGTTTATTTTGTACAAACCCCTTAAGGCGCCGCTTGGATCTGTTAATGTTTAACTGTTTGCTGTTCTCATAATCTGTGTTCATACGTGTGTCGATATTTAAATATACTATTGAAAGACCAGAGGCATTACTAATGAGGAAGTGACCGGCCATATTATCTTTACAGCCTAGATTCTTGGTAGCTTGCCATTAACTATTTGCAAACTTATAATTACTCTTATAGGAACTTAACCTTTCTATCTCGTAGCTCAATATGGAGTTAACTCATGCTAGCTAGCTCATTCAACTACTAACATTGTAACCTCTTAAATTAGGACTTTCTAGAATTATGTATTGTTAACTATAATTCCTTTAGATGCCTATTAGGTTAAAGTCCAGTAGCCGCAAGTCTGGAGGAGTGCTATGTACATTTGCTTAACCCTTAGACAATAATTGCTTCCAATTAAAATTGCCATTGTGTTGAAGCATAAGCACCTTTGAGTTAGAATGTGTTTTTGTTCTACTTTAAAGAGTTACACCCTTTCTAATATACACACAGCCATATTTGTCATGGTTGCAGGTCAAACCAAGGTGCTTCTCACCTAACGCTTCCAATTGGGGCAACAATGTCAAAGTAACATATACAATTCCCATTAATAAGCCATGAAACATTTTGTATATGATCTTGTCAATCATTTATATTACTTTCAACTTGTTTTAATTTAAATAAACTTATTTGTTAAAATTGTATATATTTCTTATGTTTGAACCTTCCCATCCTTCCTTAAATATATTTGTAGCTGTAATCGTCACTTCTTATATCAGATGGGATATATATGCGGTGATATATGACTTAGAGGGAAATTATCAAAACCTATGCATAAGATGGTAAAATAATTGTTTACGCTGTAAAAACAGTACAAAATGAAAATAACTATCTTACATACTTCAATAATTATTTATGTCTACACGTGAAATTTATAAGTTTGGTTACTATTTTTTATTGGAAATAATTTGCGCTAAAGGAATGTTCTAGTCCATTGTTGTATAATATCTAAATATGCGAGACTAAAGATTTAATACGGTAGTGGAAAATTTTATTTAATGCGTGTACAGGAATTATTACTTCGAAAGTAGTTTATTAATGATTTGGTAAAGTTCAAATGTGTCATTTAAAATAATCAATGGTTTTTATGCTAAAAGAATATTATAGCCAAGTGGATCAACATAATTAAATTTGCAAGTAATAATCATACTACGAAGGTGGGAACAGCTATTGTAGTTCAAGTGTGAGCGGGATTAGCAATGAATTTATGAAGATAAAATGTGTCATTATGGTGAGCTCAACTTATTTGGCGTTATTTGAATTCAAACTCTTGTGTTTAAGTTCTGTTGGACAGTGGAGGCTCTGGCCTTATTCAGATGGAGAGAGCTTTGACGCTTCCAAGCCAGTGAGAAGTTATACTATCTCAATCACAACCACATTCCAACTCCTTCCACTGGTTATATCTATGCTGCCTCCAAGCCCGAAAGATAGTGTCACACCTCCATCAACTGCAGCCTTCATAAGGCCAGTAGTAAATGCACTATTTCAAAGCCAGAGAAATGGTGTTACACCCCTAGAATCCGAGGAAGCTGGGGAGAACCAAGCATGAACATTGGCCACCCCTCGAGCCATGTATTTTGTGGAAGGAGCCCCGTTAACAACACCCCTGCCCGGAGCTATTTGCCATCTAAATCAGTTTAGTACTTGAGAGTTGCCTCAAGGTATTTCTCTTCATAACACCGAGGAGAAAATCAAACAACTGAGTGTTTATTACACGGGTAGTGAATAGATAATACAGTTAGGGATGCCAGAGAGCGATCGTGGTGCTCGGAGCTGACTGGAGGAGCAAATCACTTCTTTGCTTGGTCATCTCCAAGATCATAGTATTTGCGCCAAGGACCACGTAGGGCTGCTATTAGATAGCGCAGACTCCTCGTCAAGTTCTATATTCGTGTCATTCAATCTTGAGGATGAGCTTGACACGCGGTTCATGCTAGTTAATATAGAATGAAAGCTTAAAAGCAATGCTACATTTCTCTCATAGTCCCCTTGTATATCAAATTGCATCACTTTACAGAGCTAGGGGAAGTGGTAACCAAAAATGTGATAAATTCTTCATCACTGTGATGTACAGTAGAAAAAGCCAAGGAATTACTAGGATTCAAAATGATGTCAAACTTTGCCTTGTCTACGCATTGACTGTCCCTAAAACTGTATGTTATTTTAAAAACTAGTCAAAATTCATGGACATGAACATCGCGAATCAAATTAAAATGGGGCGTCATATTAAAAAACCTCAAAGTATAGGAACTACACATTAATGCACGTGCTAATCTTATAAATAGTGGTGGAGTTACCGAACTTAAACCATTTCAAACATACCTCTACAGGTACCAAATGTCAGTGTTCTGGGAACGTCAGGAGAGGCAAGTCCTATATGAGAGGCTTAACCCTCCCAAGCATTTTTTAAGAGTTGTCTGTATTTGTATTTTCACGATGAAAAATAAAACCATTTTTATATAACGTCCTTGACAGCTACACTTAAGTGATAGTACTTTTTAGTTGAGTGCTGACTGATGATCAACACAAAGTGTACGCACAAATGCATAACTGCGTGTAAAACGTACTACGTTAAAGTTGTTTGCTGTGGGGGGTCAATCTGTGGGCTGTAAACACTATGTGTGCTGGTTCATTTACTAGACACAATATGATAACCACAGAATGTCCTGGTTATTTCAGGGGTAACATAATGTTCTGAGACGCCAAAAAGGTTTGTGTGGCTTAGGAGCAGTTTTTAAGATTGGAAAGATAGGATTATTCACATCAGTGTCATTAACATTTTATAGAGTATGTGAGACTCATCATCCATTGATCTCTTCTGTTACATGTAGCAGAACCAGTCCAAGCTGACCCTGGAGAAGAGCGATTTCTTGTTTGTATTCTATGATTTTGATTGCATATAATAAATGTTTCTACCGGGTTTGGCCATCAATCAATTAGACTAAACAAATCTTTGTGTCGTAAATACCTCTTATGTCTTGACTTCATGTCGAGGTAAATGAACATCATTGCACTGATTGTGTGGACGATAAGATTCGTTCATTTAAGGCTGATACCATGTTGGTCTAATTTTTCGGATTTATTGAGTAAATTAAATCAATACAATTTAAGGACATCACTCTCCTAGCCCATCATTACAAGGGCTATGATGGGAATTTTATTCTGAAACATATTATGGAGTTGGGAAAATTGACTCCAGTGATAAATATAAAAGGCGGGAAAAACTTGTCCATGCGTCATGGCCCACTCTACTTCAATTACTATAGAAACCTCCTACCAATGAAGTTGTCTAAATGTCAAAAATATTTTTCTTGAATGATTTCTTGGCCAATGGGTATTTCACTCATTTATTCAACAAAAAAGTACACGAAGGAGATATCCTTTACCGCCAAGGGAGAACTACAGAATCTGTGAGATGTCAGTTAAGGCAAAGGAACACCTTGAGAGGTGGAATGACAGGATAGTAAGATAAAATTATATATCTGATTTCAATACTGAGCTGCAGTTGTATTGCATACAAATTTAAAGATTATACTGAAGGCCTGCCTAAAACTTAGACACATCCCTAATAAAATGTAGACCCTTTCAAAGAGGCTTATATGATAGCCATAAAGGCCACGCTAGTTTATTGCTGGGGTCATATTATGAAAGATACCAACAGTATTGTTCCTAAGGGTAGCTACCAGTGCGCAGCACAACAGTTAAACGTTGTCTTACAATGTCTTAGCTGGAAAGCCTACCCTTACCAGGTGTCATGTGGGCAACAGATGTGAGGAATAGGTGTTAGGGTGATGTGTGGATGGTATTGTTAATACTGGGAATACCACCACCTTATATCAGTTTTGGGTTTTTTGTTAGCATGGGTCCATCTCCTTTATCTTAATAGGACTACCCCTATCAAAAAAAATCTCTTTAGAGTCCATGGATTTGAATTTTTGGCCAACAAGTAAAAGTTTGTAAATTCTGGTCATATGCTCGTAGAAATGTTGAAGTGCATATTCAATGTGATTAAACTTGCTTGCAAGAGATTTAATCAATTTGCACATCAGCTCATTGTGTACAGTATGGAGCTCCTCAGCCTCGTGAACGCATTCTCTGTTGGTGATACCTAGTGTATCAAACTCTTCACCAAAGCAGATCATTCTCTTGGGGAGATGATAAAGTACTTGAATGTGTGTCTGTTTTATACATACGTTTACATGTACAAAAATTATCCCATCTGCCACCCAAAGAATCACCAGGAACCAAATTGTCCACCTATATATAATGTAATGTAAAATAAATAGCCAACGGTACCACTCTACCCTATCATAGATTACTAGATTAAGTTCTCATAGTCATGGACTTTACTTAATCTGTGGCAAGGAGGAGAGACCGATGCCTCAAACATCGTGATCACCACAGGTTTAATCCACTGGTCCTTAGTTCACACCTAGGCCATTCCTCCTAATAATCGTTACAATAGAATACAAAATATGAAGCGAGGGATGGTGGATCTATACAAGATGCACTGACGTATTAGAAAAGTGACTTGAGGGGGAGTAGTTATTTCCTAAAAATAAGCAAAAAGACAACTAGTACTAGGAGACGGCCTCTGAGGACAACACAAGGAAGTGACCCGTCACTATACTCAAATCTTGCAAGCGTACAAGTTATCTGTGTGTTGAACTTCCTCCATTGTTGAATAGTTAGCTGGTACACTTTCCTCAAGTTGGTCGTTTCCAGCCACACAATTTTACATTAAGTTTATATCTGTTACACATTATTAGAATTTATTAGTTCTTGTATTATTAGAATTTATTAGTTATTGGATTTATCGTGATAGTCATTTATAAGGTACTTTGAGTGTAAGTGATAACATCTAATTAGCACGTTGCAGTTACAGCTACATATGACTTGGTTCACCGTATAAATACATGAAATTAAATCAAGTAACTTTTTGTACATCTAATAATATGTAAAAAAACATGTATTTATATTGTTATTTTATGGTTATATATATATATATATAAATATATATCAAATGTTACATCAGCTGATAGCATGACCTGGCATATATATATATATATATATATATATAATCGTCTATTGAAGCTACACTTGTCCAACTACCCGTGTTCGTAATTTAAAGACTCCAAGGTATTACCATTTTATTCCAGTGCCGCTGGAGGAAATTAAAAGGATATAGAAAACCTAGTAACAGAATCTGATAAGGTAAGAAAATGTGCATACAGCTTGATCATTTACTTAAAATTAAATTATAAGTTTATCGGGATAGTTTGGTGGAATTAGTTTGAATTAAGGTGTTTAAAAAGTCACCCCCCACTTAGTTTTTGAAAGAGTAACTGACAAGGAAACTTGGCAATAAAATAAAATAAAATGTATTAATATAAGATTTTGAAGTAGTTTTGGTTTTAGGCTGATTTCAGTAAATACATTACGGAACTCCGAAGAGACTTTCTTCATCCAGTGTTTAAAAATGGAGATATTTAATCAAAAATCGTAATATGTTAGAAACAAAATAATATAAGGTCTACACAAGGAAACCCGAGCTCAAATTTTTTACTTACGTAAAACATTATTCACCTTCCTATTTAAAATTTCGTAATCTTATTCAAAAAACGTTTGATCACTAACTTATAGTTTCAAACAACTTCGGGTTAAAAAATTATAATTTTATTTAATAATCTACTTCAGGCTACAAATTTTCAAACAATCATATCAACACTCCAAAAGATAGGGCTTGAATTGAAGTACCTTAGAAGACAAGGGTATGATGGGGCCACTGCAATGAGTGGGCAGTTTAATGGTGTTCAGGCAGTTATTATTATTATTCTTATCACCACGTCTTGCTACCCATTTGGGTTATACGCACTTTCGCTAATGTGTAATGGTAAGGTTATTGTGAGATTAAATGGAGGACCTACAGTTTAACGTTGAATCCGAACCACGGTGGAGGCCTGGCATTCCACACATTTTCAGGCAGTTATTAAGGAAACCTAGCCATTGGATTTTTACATGAATTGCAGCTCTCAATATATTAACCAAGCTATCAGTGAAGTATGCTCCACCTCAGGAATTAAAAATTCTATGGGTGTTATATACATCTGAACATTCCTCAGATACCTTAAAAGATTAAGTGTGCTGAAAGAATCGATTTAAGCAAAGATTCCAGATAAAGACAAAACAAGACTAAAGTTAATGTGTCCCATTCGGTGGGTACACACACACGATTCCATTTTTATTTTCTTAAAACTGTTTGAGGGTGTAATTGATAATCTAGAAAATGTATCTTAATGGTCTGATCGCGAAGCATCTACAAATGCTCATCAGTTGTAGTGTGTTGGGCAGTGCTCTGAATTCCTCGTGGTCATACGTGTGCTAACCAAAGGGTTAAGCATAAGTAAGCCTCTTATCCGTTTTTCACAAGATGAAGATTTGGATATTGTCAGAGCACTAAGCTACTGTTGTCTAAGAATATATATTGTAATTTAGAGAACATGTTGAAATGAAATTTCAAAATATTTTTGTTGCAGCTAAGCTAAAAGCTTCCCGCTGGAGTTTGGATACCTACATAAATATACTTCATCAAGCGGGACGCCAAACATAGAGGTGTAATGTGGAAACAGAAGATCCCGAAAAATATTTGAGGATTTCTGTGTACATCCCTTTTTGGACAATTTCTTTTTGGAAATAAAGGAATGATTTACTTCTAATAAGGCTGTACTTCAGTCATTCATGTGTCTTTTTACGCCTAAGGAAAAATTAACAGCTACTAAAACATATTATTTATCAATGGAGCTACTAGTAAACAGGTACGCCGACGATGTTAGGTGCAGAGAAGACAGTGCCCTAGGCGAGTTGGCCATCTGGTCCAGGTTATTTGCGTCACTGAAGAAGAATGCCAAGGGTGCTCTTGAAGCCCTGTTTGAATTTTGATAACTACAAGCTTCCGGCCATATATGTTCTACTTAGAATATTTAAAACTGTGCCGGTTACAACTGCTTCAAGTGAGCTTTTGTTTTCGACTATAAGGAGGTTAAATTCAAGACATACTTAAGAAACTCGACAGGTGAAAGCTTGTTTAATGGCTTAGCACTGCTGAACATTCACCTTTATATTGCGATCACATCAAATGATGTGCTGAATACATTTTTCCCGAGTCCACGAAGGCTGGACTTCAGGCTGTTATTAGGAAGACTAAGAACAATGGACGATTTTTATTTTCATTTTAAAATATAATTTTATCTTACATATAATTATGTTCACTTTGTTATGCATCATTTGACATTTGTGTGAACAATATAACAATTCCCTCTAAAATAACTTATTACTTAATTTCCCACATTGCTGTTCAGTGCCAGATTGGGCAATGGCCTTGTTAATTACTTGGTCATGCAATCATGTCAATGAAAATAAGTAGGTTGTCAACTTTCAACCGCCATTATTTTGGAGCCTACAAAATAGTTTCTAAGCTTAATTTCAACCTGAAATTAGAAAAAATAAAATTCTGTGGTTGAGCCCCCAGTCCCCCATTAGATAACCCTCCCATTCAATAATTCTGGTCACGCCACTGGCCACAAGTGCTAAAAGTATTAAAGGGTGATCTATATTATAAAGACAAATACAACTATTTTTAAAAACATAACATAATTATATACAAGAAAACATTATAATTGGCAATACTTTCTTATATTTCAACAAATATTTAGAACACATATTTCCAAATAATAGTTTCAGATTGACTTTTAGATTAATTGAGTATTGACAGGGAGAATTAAAATTAATCATGCAATATTTGTGCCTTAAAAATATGTTTTAGGCAAATTTAATCTTAGAATCTACAAGCTATTAACTTCCCAACTTTCAATATTTTCCCCAATATGGGAAATTAACACTCCTCACCTCGAAGTGACGCCCCACCATACATACAATCTTTCAAACAAAATTGGTCATAAAATTCGCTCACTTAGTAGCTTTTAACAAAATTGACTATCCTACAACATAAATTGTTTGTTGGAAAAAATGTCACTGAAAATAACACGAGCCGTAAGATTGTTTAAAAACAAATCCATTACAAATCATAGTACAAATATTTTGATTCGAGCATCATGCGTTTAAGTTAATGAAGTCTGCCAACCAACCAAAAATCATTTCTACTTGTCTTTTAGCACTGGGTGGTTTGTCACCAAATTTCATTCCATACGGAAAGGTATCACATTGTCATAATGAGAAGTGAATGACAGAAAACTTCCTGAGGCAGTTGCATCTTTTTTTTTCAGTTACATTGAAATCATACTTAATGTAACAGCGAAAGCCCCGACTGACTTACTGACTCACTCACTCATCACTCACTCATCACTAATTCTCACACTTACCACGAAGATATAGGGCTGAAATTTGGCACTGGTGTTCTTTATAAGCTATTTAGGAAAAGTAAAGTTTTATCATTCCGAGGTTTTGTAATTAAGGGGGTGAAATCAGGGTAGCTACCCTAATCAACAATATTAATTTATAAACATTTGTTAAGCGTTTAGAGGGTAATAATCAGATAAGTTTGTTATAATAATGCCCTAGAAAACATTTAGAAATTACTTTTAACCACGTTGTTGCATCTAAGGGGTGGAAATAAATTATTACAAACAATTAATTAAAATATGTAATACCGTTTTAATATGAAATTCTAAGAGACGGTAGAAGTTTGTAGTTTATATTTTGCTAAATTTTGTGGTGTTTGTAGTGTCTATGTGAATGAAAGGACCCCGACCCGGGGTCAGTGTGTGGTGGTGGGGAACAATTGTTCAGCCGTGCTCAACTGATAACGCCCCAGGCAGTAGGCAAGGGGGCCTGCTGAAAATAAAACTCCCCATGAGAAACGATGCATGGTCACCTCCTCACGGTGTTTCTCGAGTAGCGCTAAGAAAATGCCATAAAGCTTCAAACAAAAATTCCTAATTTTTATTTAAAAAAAAAAAACATAATATCCCGTGCGAAGAGCGGGGATTCAGCTAGTCATTATTATAGAGCCTCTTCTTGGACACAGATACTATCATTTACAAAACAATACTTTGACTATTTTAAATTTAATAAACAAAATTGTGTATACGTGAACATCACACGAGATTAGCTGATATCCGGCAGTAAACCGGCCCGAGGTAGGATACTTGTACGCATGGGAAAACTTAGACCCTTAAAGCGTGTTTCAGAGCGATGCTGATGCACTGTTGTTTTGCGAACTTTTCCACCTGCAAATGCTCCAGTAAGGTTGTTCACTACCGCAATAGTAGTCAAAGGGTCGGGTAGGGAAGAAGAAGAGAGGAGGGGATTCCATGGGCTGAAAATAAACACACACGATCGCACAAGCTTCTTACTTTTAGCTGGTCCCCTGATAGAAGAATCACAACTTACAGACAGGAAAAAAAATCTTGTATTTTAAAATAAATAAGCGTTAAAAATCATCCAAGAATTCTATTTTTTTAATGGTTCTACGCCGCCCCCCCCCCCTCCGAAAGTGCCACACACCACCCTTTAGGTTAGAAACCACTCCTCTATAGAATTCCAATGACATTACATTCCTAAATTATTTGAAATTTTTTTTGGGTATGCAAACAAACATATTATGAATTTTTTTTGTGCACCTGGTAATTGCTTCTAATTTTTTTAATTTACCAGTACAAACATTTAGTTTACTGATTATTTATAGTACATGTGAATAATGTTGTGGTTTTTATTTGTAAACATTTTGATGGAACTTTTTGTTTGTATATTCTTGAATTGTAGCATTATTTATGTGACATTTTGTATGGACTTAAAAAAATTCAAAGTTTTTTAGGTAACTAGGCTGCTATGTTCACCCCAACGGTAAGAAACCCTTCATTCTTTCCTCTACATTGAATTGACAACACATTTATGATTTTCATAAATCTGGTTTTTCTGGTGTATGTTAGCTATGCTCAACATATTTTAAATAAATATAAATTTATTTTACATAAACCCAATTTTCAATATTGTATATAACTATTAAATAATGTTTTATGGGTGTTTATCGTCTACTCCCAAACGCCCCCTCCCCTATCCTGTAAATACAAGCTTATCTAATTTATAAACTAAATCTAAGATCTTATGGACATGTTGAAACATCCAGTTTTGACCATCTTCAGTGTTTCATCTAGTTGTGTTAGGTCGCATTTTGTCGCCAACTTTATCCATAGCTTAGACACAATGTGTGACTTTAAATTTGAAAAAAAATACCCTTATTATGCATTATGGCAACAGGTATTCAAATAAAACATACAAGGACTCCGTATCATATTCTGTAAGGGCCTTCCAGAAATAGATAACGACTGTGATAGCCCTCCACAGCCAAATATCCTGGACGTACTGATTTGGGAAGCCAACGAAATTTTTGTCGATTTTTCACCAAATGATGTACTCATCAAAATATTAACTTTATGTAACTCTCACAAAATATATTCCACCAAAGTAAGTTGTAAACAAACATTTCTTTAAAATTTCACTCAGTCATGTTGTTTAAAAATCATCGGTATACATCCCGGATACATCACTTTGCATGCCAAGTCTTCCCTAAATACCCTCGTGTATAACAGGAGACTCAAACAGACACCACATGTACTCCCCATAGGTTTTTCTCTATTTCAATTTAGTTACACCCGGATAGTTCCAATATAAATCCCATACACGTGTCAGCTGATGTGTATAGGTACGACGCAAAGAGTATAAAAATATTAACACTTCACAGTTAGAGATAATTTAATAACCATGAGTCCCAAGGTGTTAAGGAAAGTCCCTTTGTTGTGTGAGTTGCATTGCATAAACCCTCATAAAAGGGTAACTCTGCTTAAAACTGCAGACAATTAAACGACAGACTCTCTGTGTGTGTGCCTGCCACAATATAAAAGGAGGGTTTGGCTAAGAACGCACTTAATACGACGCAACGTACTCACAAGAAGGTGTTACGTAAGCTGGTCGGTCTAGGAGAGTGTTTGAAGAAGAAGAGGAGATGCCCACTGGTTCAGAGATGGATTAATATTTTTTCTCTAACTCTTAGTGCTCTTAATAAGCAGTGTCCTGGGTTCATTATTTATCAATTAGGAAATTGCGTGGAATGCAAACGGGGAGATAAAAATTCATGACATGCTTATCTAAGGATCCAACATATTTGATCTAGTTAACTCTCTGGTCTGAACAAGAAGATACAGTGAGCCAGTGGGGCGGCAAGAGTTTCTTACAGAGTTCTAAAAATTAAATTCTCAAAAGCATTAACACTCCAACCAAAACGTTTGGCACCCATAAAATATGAATGCCTCAACGTAAACCACTAAAACCGTTGCAATGCCTACCACTGTAGAAGAAGAAGAATAATAAGAAATTGGAAAAGTGCGGGATAAGAAAGTTGGGTACCTTTCATTGCCTAATGAGTTTTTTGGCAGAGATATATTACAGACCTAAACACCTTGGAGATTTTGTAGGGGCGGCATTACTCATTAAAGAGTCCAATAAAGTTCCAGATAAAGTACGGGAATGGTTTCGTACGCAGGATGCCTAATCTTTACACAAACCCGTATGGAAATTTTCCGTGCAATAAGTACGTGGTGTCCAACATGGACGATCACTAGTACACCGATCTCAAAGATATTTTAGGTCCAAGAAAGTACGACACTGCCATGTACTTGCTCACCATTATCGACGTCCTTAGCACAATGGCCTAGGCAAGAACAATTCCTTCCAGAAAGGGGAGGTTTGTGTGGAACTCCTTTCAGCACATTTTCAGGCAGAGTGGACATACATTCTTAAGTTTACAAATGGACTATGAAATATAATTCACGTAACGTATCGTTCAGCATTTTCTCGAAAAAGATGGAATGTATGACTAGATCACCAATAACCCAGTGTGAAAGCAAGCATCATCGAACGTTTCTACAGAACTCTAAGAGCTGGATGTGGTGCTACCTTACAAAAAATAATTCATGCATTTATGTAGATGCCCTTCAAGATCTCGTCGATGCCTAAAAGGGTACAATGCATGCAGGTGTCTAAACGGAGCCTACAAATGTTTCAGATACTAACGTGCTCCAAGTCAGAGACAACTTATTATGACAAACTCTTCACAAAACAATGTATTAAACTAAAGTTCAAAGTCGGCAACACGGTGCGTGTCAGCAAATTTAAAGTAGGCCTACTTTTTGAAAGGGGGTACGAAAACATTTGGAGAGAAGACATTTTCAAAGTCACCAGCGTTGATTTGGGCCAACGGGTCGTGTATGGACTAGCTGATCTTGCCACGGAGGAATTAGAGTGGACGTTTTACGAACTATTGTTGCAGCACGTTTGTTTCCACTAGACATTCAAAGTTTATACTTGCCAAGGATAAAAGTGTCAGAAATAATATGTGCATGCAGTTTATTTCATCCAAGTTTATTTCGTAGTCTTCCAACAGTAATGTCAGTTCCCTCATTCCATCAGTTCAATCATTTTACTTTCTACAGTTCTATGTAATATTTCTAAGACGATACTGCCAAGAGTTTCATCACACAACTGCTTTCTCGTCTGACATTTGACAAACATTGGGAGGTCACTCAAGGTGAATTTAAGTATTTTTGTTCTTTGACAGTTGTACCGGTGGAATTAAACATTATATGGTACAACATGGAGGTCGATAATAGAGGGGGTATGTAAATTTCTACACCATCTGGAAACCACGCTACTATCGTCAATTTAATTAATACTCTAAACGCTGAGAAAACTTTTAAAACCCCGTTATTATTTAATTCCTTTTCATTGTACAGTAAAAGGGCATTATCACGTTGGTGCCTTTGAAGATAAAAAAATAATGAGACTATGTCTCCAGCAATGGTATGAATCATTCCCTAACCTGTTCAAAACAATCACCGTAATATGTTGCAAGCATCCTACAAGGCTTACTCTATCAGATGTACATTTACACGGATATCATTTATCCTCAGCCTGTGGGTGATATTATGGCACCGCTTTCACGTATAATCGGTTTCAACAACTACAACTAAATCCATGGTTTGCATAAAACTGTTGCCTATAATTTATAGAACTGCATGCCTGTACTTGCGTGATAAATTTAGAATTTTTAAATCAATATAAAAACAGACACTGGGAAACCTGTAATATTTTAATTTTGAAAAGTGTGCGTGAATCCTAATTTTCGACGCTGCTCAACCCGAGCTTTCCCTACCAAAGATACCACGTCAACCAAGCCTAAACAGGAATATCTTCTATATAACAAAGTGTTTCCTTCCAACGCGGGTATGGAACAGTGAATTTATTCAGCATCTTGTTCAAAGGCGTCATATTTTTGCTGATAAGAGATGCTTAAGTCTTTGTCAAATAGCCTTCGTATACGGGCATTTATGTGCTCTTGGATGGACCCAAAGAGCGAGGCTGGAAATAATCTTAAATTAATTGTGAAGCAAATTATTGACACAATGATTATTGGCCCAGGTTATAAAGGGCGTCCTAAGCATAAATGTCATTTTTTTGTCGTTGATTGACTTAAAACGTTCACCAAGAAAATTACTAAGACAGTGTTGGTAGATATTTACATTTGAAAAATATTTTCTATACCCCCCAATCCTTCGAGTGTGCCAGAAGTGAATTAGATCTCTTTTCTGTTTCACCAACACAAGGCAGTATTGAAATATTCAGTGCAAAAGTCACTCTTCCCTCGCGGATAACCAACCCATCGAATTTAACGCTACCAGTAAAGGCAAACTATCTATAGAATTTTCAAAGACCATTCTGTGCCTGAAGGCTAAAATAGGGAAACATGTAGATGGTGCTTTCAACTATGTGGATCAATTCTCTACCGTCAACAACTTGTTACATTAACTATTCACAGAGTTGGATGTGGTTTTAAGCCTAAAATTCATATAGCTGCCCAGCAACACTTCACTCATTTGCGATAATAGTGACATAACTCAAAAATGGTCGTTTTTAAGTTAATTTCAAAAAATGAAAGGTAGTCTTGAGTGATTTTTACTGGAAGAATTACTTTAGTGAGTTTCTAAAAATGGCTGAGAGAGAGAGCAGTAATGTCGTTATTGCGCTCTACATTTTCGTTATATGCCTTATTTATATAGTGTGTTATCTCAGTTAACACTTGGTGTTTGACGTGTAAGGTCTATTTCGTTCTCAGGACCAAAGTCATATCTTCATTTAAGTCGTCCATGTCACAAATGTAAGAATAAATTTGGCTTACTTTGTTATCGTTAAAAACGTACTATTTAGATTTGTGACGTTCTTCGTGATACATTTTACTTGGTTGATGCTAGTAATTTTTTGAAATGTGGCGTTTTCCCAACAAATTTACTTTTATGTTTTCGTATTAATTCGCTTTATGACGTTATTCTGAAAGACAATTTTCATTTTGTAATATTGAGATCAGTATTATTTTCCATTATGATGTTATTTACGAATAAATATAACTGTTAACTAGAATTTAGTATGTATTATTCTTGATTATGACGTTATAGCCAAAAAATGTTTTATCTCAATATGTTTTAAATACCGGTTTCTTAGTTGTGACTTGATATCTATCTTCCTAATTTTAGATACTAATTCTACTCAAACTTATTAGGCTAGTCGGGATTATTTATTTCACAGTATTTATGGCTTCTCGGCGTAAATTTATGGTAAAATTAGCCGTTAAAGCATTAGAAACTGAAGATGTTTCCACCCCTGAACAACAACTCCTAAAAGAAGATGGTAGGCAAATTGGGTGGCTTGGAAATTTAATCTATCCTTTAGATGGGGACTATTTTAAAGCTGGCTGAGAGAAAAACACAGTGGGGATGCACATTGCTTTTCGTGCTCATCCTGTAAACTGTTATTTATTTAGGTTCATCTAGTGAAAGAGTTTATTGTGTGTCCTGGAAATGGGGGAGGTAGCGCTCTCAAGATCAACCATTGATGTGTGATCAGCCTGTCTAATAATGAACTAGACAAGGTGTAGAGTTTTATGGGTTGTTAAACTACAGTAGCCCCATGGCTTCTTTGGTTCTGAGTGACAGGTTTGAAAAGTTACCAGAACAAATTATGTATCCCTACGCCGAACCATATGCTCTGCAAAAACATGTGTTTAGCAGCTGTCACTTCTGACGGTCAAAACTTAGGCATATACCTAAATGTTGACTGTCAGCTGTGAGCTGTGAGCTGTGAGCTGTCAGTCAGCACCAAATAAGCCACGGGGCTACTGTAGATAAATATCGAACACCATTTTCAAACCTAGTTTATGAATAAATATAATTTGCTCAATCTTGTGATGTGGTTATCTAGTCTATTTGTATTATTCAGTGTTCATTTAAAATTTTGCTACTCGATTTGAAATTATTAATAGTTATCATTATTAAATAATGATGAAAATTACTATCCTAATACAGAACCAGTATTAAAACCAGTTCTAATGCAGTTAAATAATGACAAGTCTGATGCCGAGAAAAAGTATAGCAGTAGTTCACCAAGTAGAAACTCCTGTAGTGCTAACTTTAGTTGATCTTGTTCGTAGTCCGAGTTATTTTCTAAGGGTAAATTAACTGTTCCTTTTCTAATAATTTATTTTATTCATTTTATTATCAGTCACTTATCTTTTAATCAATCTTATCAACTACTATGTGGAAACGTATTTATTGGGTATAGTTTCTTTGTTTCTTTTTTAGATGGTGAGGATATGATTAATGATACAACTTATACAGAGGAGAAAGTTGATAAAAAATAGAGTAGTGAGGATGAAGATAATGAATGTAACAAGAAGGAGGTCACAATCATTGTTCCTCTTTATGATAATAATCTCGGTACCACTTCTTACAACTTTGCTCCTAGCGTTGCCAGTACTTCATTCAAGTCATCTCAAGATAACTCAACTGATTTGTCTTTCAACTTTAGCTCAACCAATAGCTCCAATAGTTCGTTAAAAAAAAGGTAGAAAGCGCCAAAGTAATGAAAGGAAATCGAAGAAAAACTTGGATAAAATGTTGAGAAATACAAGGAAGTCATATGAATCCCACATTGAAAATAAAAAGCTGAAGAAAGAAAGACAAATGAAACCGGCATGTACACTTAAGTAAACTTAAGTGTTAATTTAAAATAACTGAGGAACAACGCAAGATTTTTTTTTTATTGAGAGTTAGGTGATATTGAGATACAGAGGAATTTTATTAAAAATAATATGCAAGTTGTAAAACCAAAATACTGTTATGTTCGTGAAGGTGGCTCCAGAAATAAACGCCGAAATAATCATACTTTTTACTTTCATCTACAGGAAAATAAAGTTAGAGTGTGTAAGAATTTCTTTAAGAATAGGACATAAGATATAAATGATAGGCCAATACTAACATTGTTAGAAATACAAAATAAGGTTGCGAATACTTTACTCGAGGATGACAAATGAGGGAAACATGGAAAGCATCCCAAACTTGATGAGATCATAAAGGATGGTATTAGAGAGTATATTCGTTCAATCTCATGAATTGAACGCCATTACACACGCGCTAATACATTATACATTTTATCAATGGTAGTAAATAGATTGCAGATATTAATAAATATTATGTAACAAATTACAAGGAGAAAAAGGTTAGATTTGGTAACTATGTGACATTCTACAGAGTTTTTACTGAAGAATTCAATATTTAAATTTTCCGACCAATAAAGGACTTATATGAAGTCTGTACAGATTATGGTAATGCTGAAGGTGAGGAAAAAGAAAGCCTGGAAGATAGATATAAACAGCATTTTATTGAAAAAAATTATCTCATTCAGAGAAAGATGTGGATAAAGGGAAGTCTGTTATTTTACTTGCTGTCTATGATTTACAAGCTGTTTTCTAATGTCCAAAAGGTGATGTGTCTGTTTTTTACAAATCTAGGTTGAATGTGTTTAATTTTACAATTTACGATCTTCACAAGTATACCACATATTGCCTTGTCTGGGATGAATCTTGTGGTAACAGATGTATTCATGATTTGCGTACCTGTGTTTTAAAGTACTTAAAAAAAACAGTTGAAAAAGAGGAGGATGTAATCTTTTACTCAGAAAATTGTGCCGGCCAACAGAAAAACAAGTTTACGATTTCATTGCGCATACTTGTAGTGCCAAAAGTTGATAACATTAAGTCCATTACCCATAAATATTTAATAAAGAGCCACACACAGAACGAAGGCGACTTAGCACATTCACTAAGAGAGATACAAGTGAAGAAACCACTGAAAAGTGAACTCTTGTATACTCCTGAATCTTTCATGTCGGCTATTAGAACCGCTAGAAAAACAGGGAACCGTTCTACGTGTATGAAATGTGCTCAGAAGACTTTTACGACTGGAAAAATGTGAATATCCAGATGGGAGTCTATTTAACAGTGAATACAAAGAACGAAGCAGTGAAGTTGATAGATATACAAGTTTTGAAAGTACAAAACGACTCCCCACGATCCTTGTTTTACAAAACGTCTCATGCCGAATCACAATTTAAAAAAGATATTGTTATATAAAAAAAAGTGTTCAAGTCGAATTAAAGAAGGCCTATGACCACAAACCTGGAATTTCCCAGAGGAAGAAAGCTGACCTTTTGGAGTTGCTAAAGAAAAATTTCATCCCAAAAAAATTACAGTTGCTTTTATAATGCCTTGTATTATAATAAAAAAACTAATATACTGAGTTTGTTAATTGAGTTTTCATAAGTTTTTATATATAAAATAATTAGGGCTGAGATTAATAATTACTAACTTAGGACTGATCGCTTAGACATTTTTGTGTTGGATTATGTAAATAAAGTATTCTCGGTCTCCTATATTCATTATTTTTAATTTGCTCAGTTTTTTTAACTACCAATAGAATCATCCTTATGAATGATTAAAAATTAGAAAATGCGAAATATATTTTTTATGACAGCGACGCAATTGCAAATAATTCGAAGTTGAAAAAAAAAGTTTGAAAAAAATTTCTTATAACATTAACATAACCTCAAATAATTCCAAGTTGAAAATAATATGTTGCAGGAAGAATTTCATAAGTAAAATTATTATTATTATTATTATTATTATTATTATTATTATTATTAGCACCGCGTCTTACTACCCATTCGGGTTATAAGCACTTACGCTAATGTGTAATGGTAGGGTGATTATAAAATGAAATGTAGGACCTACAGTTTAACGTGGAATCCGAACCACGGTGGAGGCCTGTCATTCCCCACATTCACAAGATGTCTTGTCAGAGGTGAAGGAAGGGATTGGTGATCAGATAAATCTTTGCCGCGACCGGGGATTGAACCCCGGCCGCCAGCACATAAATCTGACACCTTACCCCTAGACCTCCAGGTCACCTCATAAGTAAAATAAAATGTTTCTTTTAGGGGTAGGTTTTACTAGCAAATGCTAATTATTTGTATTTTAAATGAACAGCTAGTGGTACCTTTAGTAAGATGTTATTAGCGCCCATGATAAATAGGAATATTTAATAGAGTAGTGAGCACTTTTATTAATATAATACTTTGAAACCTCTTTCATGAAAAATCACATTTTTTGAGTTATGTAATTCTTATCGCAATGTTCGAATTATTCGTAAAGATCGTAAATTTAGATGTTGTTCAATTAAAACATAGATAACAAAATAAAGCATCTGACCTTTAGCCTATGGTATGCAGACATCCTAAACAATTTTTGAGAGGCTAGCAGCAACAGAATTTAGAGAAAATATACCCTAGTTTTCTTTAAGAGAGAAGGGAAAAACCATTTAGTTTAAACTACTTCAGTCGAATGTACCTAGATCAGAATCCCTGATCACTACAGGTAAAATATGCAAGACTAGACTGACGCCTCTGTCTGCGTATCCACTGGTGGAGGTAATTTCATTTTATATAAAAGTTGCTATAAGATAACTGCATACCCATCAAAATAAAGTAAGTGCATGTGTGAGAAACAAACAAATCTCCAAATCACTAATGGGGCCAAATTTATACATAGACGATTTAGTTTGCAGTTGTTTCTAGCGCTACCTCTTATTCAAGAAAGTTTTGCCTTCAGCCCTAATGACGTATGTTGTAATTTCTTGTTTAGCACCACGTTTTACTACCCTTTTAGGCTATAACCTATACACTAATCAAGCTCATGATTTTAGGGATTAGAAAAAGTATATTTAAAAGAAGTTTACCCACATTTTCGTGGAGGGAGAGTGGGAAACCATTTTATAAAAAGAATATCTGTATACCCGAAATAGATTTTAACCTCTATCTCTCCATCATTGGCAGTTTACTCTACTGCAATATTGTATAATCGAGATCTGGGCACCTTCATCATTCCCTGGCATCACACAGCACAAAAGACTATAAAAGAAAATCCACACAGCGACCGAATTTACTAACAAACAACGTTTTCAGAATATGTCTAACATTTAGCATCAGAGGATAAGATTAACTTTAATTGGCTCTCGTTAGGGATTTTATTTTTGTCTTTATCATAATTTTAAAAAATATGATGGATTGTTATACCCCTCTCTAGTCAGGGTTCATATCCAGGAGAACCAAGTTTGGTCCCTAGTGCTTCTAGATTTTTTTTTGAAGCCGTAGGTCTGGGACGGTATCAAACTCAGCCTTGTGAGGACAAATGAGAAGCCACTTGAATAAAGAAGTAGCTGCCCCAGTTTAGAAAATATATATATTAACAACTAGAGGGGCTTGCTGTGCTGAACAAATGTCAACCTCTATCCGCGAATGTTGACAATGTCTTCACCAACATACAGCAGCTGCTGGGTCAATGTAGCTCACTTGAGTCACAGCTGATGACATTCAGTTTTTTTTAAATATGCACACCATTGATGATAAAAAAATCAACTAGTGTTTAAATAAATTTATTATTAGTAGTAGATATAGTAGTAGTAGTAGTAGTAGTAGTAGTAATAGTAGTACTATCAGTATTATTATTAGTAGTAGTGGCACTATCAGTAGTAATAGTAGTAATAGTGGTACTATCAGTATTAGTAGTACTACCAGTAGTAGTAATAGTAGTACTATCAGTAGTAGTAGTAATAGTGGTACTATCAGTAGTAGTAGTAATAGTAGTACTATCAGTAGTAGTAGTAATAGTAGTACTATCAGTAGTAGTAGTAATAGTGGTACTATCAGTAGTAGTAATAATAGTACTATCTGTATTAGTAGTAATAGTGGTACTATCAGTAGTAGTAGTAATAGTAGTAGTAATAGTAGTACTATCAGTATTGGTAGTAATAGTAGTACTACCAGTATTAGTAGTACTATCAGTAGTAGTAGTAATAGTAGTACTATCAGTAGTAGTAGTAATAGTGGTACTATCAATAGTAGTAGTAGTTATAGTAGTACTATCAGTATTAGTATTACTATCAGTAGTAGTAGTAATAGTAGTACTATCAGTATTAGTAGTACTATCAGTATTAGTAATAATAGTACTATCTGTATTAGTAGTACTATCAGTAGTAGTAATAGTGGTACTATCAGTAGTAGTAGTAATAGTAGTAGTAATAGTAGTACTATCAGTAGTAGTAGTATTAGTAGTACTATCAGTAGTAGTAGTATTAGTAGTACTATCAGTAGTAGTAGTAATATTGGTAGTAATAGTAGTACTACCAGTATTAGTAGTACTATCAGTAGTAGTAGTAATAGTAGTACTATCAGTAGTAGTAGTAAGTGGTACTATCAGTATTAGTAGTAGTATATGTATTAGTAGTAGTTGTTATCACAAGTATATATTTATTCAATAAATATTTTCCAGCTAAGCTCAATGTGCTTGTCGGCTGGTGTCTCCTTCAGCCCGAGGAATCCAGACTTCATGGAAGTGTAAGATCTGTGACCTGCCCCTGTGCAGAGTTGATAGTTTTCTTGAATACCATCAAGAAAGGGGAGTTGACGTTGTACACTAATTTTAAATATTAATTAAATGAGTTGCCTAAAGTATAATGAGTAGTTCAGGAAAGGAGAGTTGAAGTTAAATACTAATTGTAAATATTAATTATTATTATTATTAGCACCCCGTCTTACTACCCGTTCGGGCTATACGCACTTACGCTAATGTGTAATGGTAGGGTGATTGTGAGATGAAATGGAGGACCTTAAGTTTAACGTGGAATCCGAACCACGGTGAAGGCCTGGCATTCCCCACATTTACAAGATGTCTTGTCAGAGGTGAAGGAGGGGTTTGGTAATCAGATAAATCTGTGCCGGGACCGAGGATTGAACCCCGGCCGCCAGCATAGAAGTCTGACACCTTACTCCTAGACAGCCAGGTCACCGTAAATATTAATTAAATTGCCTAAAGTATAATAAATAGTTCTCAATAATGGCAATGGGATCCCTAATATAATAAATTGTTTCTAAAAATTTCAAAGTAAAATGTTAATTAGGTCCTGAGATATTGATTATAGAATGGACTCATGTGCAAATATTAATATTATCAAAAATAAAGGGGATAGTGATGGGGAATTGGTTTATTACAAAAGGGCCGGGAAAGGGTTAAATGTCGTTCAAACATCTAATAGTATAAATATATGAATAATATATTACATTCCTTTAAGTTTATTCTTACAAGAAAACACACTGATAACACCTAGTTTAAAGTTTCT
The DNA here is from genome assembly GCA_902141375.1 of Timema poppense. Taxonomy (NCBI): domain Eukaryota; kingdom Metazoa; phylum Arthropoda; class Insecta; order Phasmatodea; family Timematidae; genus Timema; species Timema poppense. The sequence continues at coordinate 58,519 of CABFOV010000713.1, forward strand.
TATATCTATTACATTACTTCTTAGATTATACTAAAAAACCAATTTCGATTCAATTTCATTGCTTTTTTTTTGTCATATTATTTCATCAAATCTGGAAACCAATAAGTCATATTTTATTTCTCTTTTAACATTTGTTATTTTATCTATTCCATAAAGAGAATTGAGTATCAATTTTATTTTATAATACATTTTACAAGCCCCTGGCGGTCTTGGGGTAGGGTGTCAGACTTCTGTGCTGGCGGCCGGGGTTCAATCCTCGGTCCCGGCACAGATTAATCTGATTATCAAACCCTTCCTTCACCTCTGACAAGACATCTTGTGAATGTGAGGAATGCCAGGCCTCCGCCGTGGTTCGGATTCCACGTTAAACTGTAGGTCCTCCATTTTTCATCTCACAATCACCCTACCATTACACATTAGCGTAAGTGCGTATAACCCGAACGGGTAGTAAGAGGTGGTGCTAATAATAATAATAATAATACAAGCCCCTGTATAAAATATTGTAAAAATTATATTTTACAAACACCCCCTCCTCTACATACCAAAACTTTCAAGGAGTATCGGGTTCTAATGTTCCAATATCAAAGTCAAGCACACTATCTGTATCGCCAATCCGACCGATTCTATGATAAAATAAACGAATAGAAAACTAATGAGTCATTTTTTAAATTTAATTTGATTGGAGTATGTAATGGTATAGAGGGATGAGTGGCAGGGGAAGGTTGAATACATGGTAATTTAAGAGTGTGAGTAATCCAACGTATGGGATATTGACAACTAGTGTAGCATCATGAGCAAAGTTATACACCCGGGTCATACATAGTAAACCACTTCAACCAGATGACGAGATAAAAGTTCGAACTCTGTGAACATTTTATGCAAGGCTCAGTAATTCCTTTAGCTACCAAATCCCGATTACTGTAATCCAATTAAGTGTACTTTCGACATTCAAAATACACACGCATTCAGAGCTACCAACCTTTCAATCAATATTGATTTCGGTAAATCATATAAGTAGTTAATTTGCTTGTTTTTATTTTAAATCTTGTTTTAATAGTTAAAAAAATGTAGGGAACCATACAAATCAAGGCTTACTCAATAACCTGGATGCATTACTAGAACGGGCGTGAATTCAAATATAGATTTCGTATTAGTTGTTATTTTCTCTTACCACGTTTCGTTATTTGTTCAGGTTATACGCATGTGTACTGAAATACGATAATGTTCTAGGTATGAGAAAGGTTAAATTCATAAGAAATGTATGCACCCACATTTGCGTGAAGGGAAAGTGGAAAATATTCTAGGGAAATCAACTCTCAATACACCTGACCGTGAATCAAACCCCTATCTCCTCGTCATAAACAGTTCAGTTAATTGTGAGACCTACTTATTGGATATCTGAACACTTTATGGAATAGTATGTAATAACTACTACGTATCTGTATATGTAATAGAATAATAGCGAATATGAATTATATCTAATATTAAACAAGTATTTAGAGTATACAAATTATTTTTATTTTTTAAATTTACCTTCTCGTGTGTACGAAGTAAACTAGAAAATGTAATCAAAATACATTTTATGAATATAATTATATTATGTTTAACATTAAAATACAGCATTTTAGCGTTGCCATTTTGTTTTATTGATATGAATACTGCTCTACCCTGTAGGGGAACATGACGTTTTCTGTTTTACTTTCTCATATTAAGAGAAAGTTTTTTATCCATAAAATTTCTCACCTCGAGATTATGATGCATCTTTACTTTTTATGTGTGCCTGAGCTCAAAAGAGTGGGCTTTACAATTATGTTTGTCCCTCCCTGGCCATGATTTTATATATTTTGTTCAAATGTAATATTAGGAATTTATAGGGCAATACAGTGGGACTTTTTTGATTTTGATCATAGACAACTATGGGAATTCTACTTATGAGTAATGTTTTCGAATAACAAATTTTCCGAAAATGGTTATAACGATTTGGTTTGAAACTCATATGTAGATAGTGTTTTACTTGATAAATAAAACGATATTCTTGTATTTTAGGTATAAATTCTTTAAGGGCTGGTTGACTGATATGTAATTATTGAAAATTAGACATACTTTGAAAATCGCTTAGATAATTACATTTTAAATGTATATATTTGTAATGTTTGACATTACAAACAAAACTGTACACTTGTTTTGAGAGTAAAATGTGTTTAAGTGCAGTTTACTGATGATTTTTTTTATTTGAAAATTAAAATAAATGGCTCTAGTTTATTTCAGAATGGACAACTATTATTTCCTTACACTATAAACAATTACACATGTTTGTTTTTCTTAAAAATCAATTTAATTGTAGTTTACTAATACATTATTTTATTAAAAAAGCAAATTATTTGAAACTAACAGAAGCACCCACCGTTTCTGGCGTAATCACGCAATGGATTGCGTTGCTACCCGTGGCAATGAATTAGTTTGCTTTAAACAGACAGAAATAAAACCTTCATTTTATTTCTTACGAATGAGTTCTTTGTTTAAATTTTATATTTAGAGACTATTTTACATAATTATTAATGTGTTTTTTTTATAAAAAACTAAATAGAAGATAGTTTACTTATGATTTTTTTTATAATATTTGAAAAACTTCAAAGTGGCCTTTAGTAGAGTTAAAAATGGGAATTTGGCAATAGTTTTTCGTGATAAAAAAACACATATATAAATATTTATAAACCTTTTAAGAATATTTACGAATACATTATTTTTGAAAATTGTATATGTTTAATACACTATTAAAGAAAGTTTGTATGACTGTATCGTACCATTTATTTTTATATATATTGTGTAATTATTTAGCATAGACACTCAGGCTAGTAAAAATTATTTTTAAAATATATTGAATTTTTCTTTATATAATCAGAATATTATTGCTAGTATATATTTTTTAAATATCTTAGTTTCAAAATTAAAAACTTTATTTCTCGGGTCCAATATTTTAATTCAGTCAGCACCAAGTCTGTCTACTGAGATAAAAATCACGGGTTTGATTCTCGAAATGGTCAAAAAAATTATCATTGGTGAGATGTAGGTTTTCCTGATCTCAGTGCTGAATTAACGACCAGAGTCATACTGTTGTGTCTGTTCTAGAATTAAGTTAGTAAATAAGACATTTACTGATATAATCATTTGGTTCAGAAATTGCACGTTAAGTACGGCATATAAACTAAAAATGAAAATAAAATTTATTATTCTCGAATTTTATCACCGTAAAAATTGTATGTCTTTTTCAACTATAAATGCATTCAATTAATTTTAAATCAAAAACTTTTTTTTATGTAACGAGTTACATGTTCAAGTTAATTCAAATGGGGCAACACTTACAAAGACCCCCCTCCCCCTGATGAACTCTAGCACTAGAACACGTGGTCCAACCTTCGCTCTCTGACACACTACTCAACTGACTAAGTGGAACTTTCGTTCGAAGGACTGTTCGGAAATCAATCCACGCCCAGCAGGAAACAAAAGAATGATGAGGTTCCACGTAGACGCGTCAAGCTGCGAGTTCCGCCACTGGAACGTTCTGGTTCCTTCTACGAGTTACCAGTTCCTTCTTTGCTTGTTGTGTTTGTGTTCTTTTCTCCTACCCCTCCTTCCCTTGCCCCTTCTCTCTGTGAATAAAACTATGGGTATATATTGGGACGTTTGCTTTCAATGGTCACTCATTGTACCGGCGACTGACCAGGGTGAGGGTGGAGACTTAAAGTCGAGGTCTATTATTTACGAGCCAAAATTCATTTTCGGGGTAATGGGGGGTTATCATTGTCAAAATTATTGATTTGAACTTAAATTCTTTTAAAAGTTAACTTTGTGATGTTTTGCTTTTTTTACCCGATTCATAGCAACTGCGGACATCTTTCTGTCTCCTTGTGTGATATTACAATTCTCTATAATAATTTATTATTTGATATATATATATTTATTTATTTTTTTCTGGCCGCCCTATGTCAAACCATGAGTCTCGGACTTCCACCCGTCCCTTCTTTTGGTATTGTTAACTTATAGCATTGTATGTGGGATTATTTTAATTAAATTTCCTAATGTTGAGCCCAGGGTATTTGTATCTAAGTTTTCGGACTTGGTCTAAAGATAGGCCATTTCACTAATTGTTACTGGTCAACAGATATTTCTTGCGTTTCACTTAAAGGCGCAGGTATATTTTACTTCTTGTTGTTAGTTTTAATGTTAAAGCTATATATATGTTTGTTGAGATTCATAATGAAGTTTATTGCATTTCACACTAGATGTACGAATTATATGGACTTTAAACTTTAGGCCTTTATGCAAAGGCTATATATTAATTTGCCAAAATTTATAATAATGTTTATTGCATTTCACTTGAAGGTGCATGTTACACTAACATCTAGTTGTTTATTTTAATGTTAGGGATATATATATATATATATATATATATGTGTTTGTTAAGTTCTATGGTGAATTCTGTTGCATTTCACACTACATGCGCAAGTTATACAAACTTTAAACTTTATAATTCCATGATAAAGCTATATATTTATACGTTTGGATTTATAATCGTGTTCATTGCATTACTATGTTGATTGCGTCAGTTGTACTGACAGCCAGATTAATTAAAAAATATATCTATTTATTTGTATATGTATTTTAAAGTCGATAACATCCATTCTCTAAGAGAGTAATTTCATTATCTTGGAGGATAATCGCTTCACGCGATTCCATTATGTTTATGTTCTCATATGTATCTTCATTTTTTTTGTTCTTAATTAGAAACAATATTGTTATTCTCAGGTAAACTTCTTCACGGATTTTCCCGCCACGCTTAATTATATTTATATGAGAGGTTTACAGTTAGTTTTAGTTTGGATTAATCAAAATAATACTTAAGTATTAATAGTAATGGACTTCATGTTGGTCTTTCAAATTTATTTTTCTTGAACGTCTAGTAAGACGTGGCTTTAATTAAATTAATAAATATGAGATTTATAAACTATATTTTCCTATTTAATATTTATTTTTATTGGTTATATAATTAAACAACGAGAACTCTCATTATTATTTTAAAGTTATACATGAAAAAGATTGTGTTTTGAGACAAATATCAAGTTATATTTAATTTTAAAATAGATAAAGATATGAAATATTTAATCTAGCGATACCCTAAGCAAAATAATGTTAAATGATCAATGAATTAAAATGTTACAAAGATATAAAACAAGTACATTTACAAACAGTGTTAATTTGCTTACAAAATAAAAATATACTATATTTAAAAAATATAATAGTTTCAAACTTATGTAGATTTAATTTAACATAAATGAAGACATTAAAATTTGTGATACATGTACAGTAAATAAATGATATAAAATAATATTACTAATTTAAAGAAATTAATTGTAACTACATACTTATATAATTGATAGATTTTAAACTCAAACTCAAATGTAAACCAAAGATTATATTCTATAATTAAATTTAATCTATATGTATAGGTTCTAATAAGGAAATATTACTTTTACCATTTTTAAAGCAGGAATTTACCTAAATAAACATGTTAAAACATTTATTTTTAAAATAATAGTGAAATTATATCTTGTTTATTTTTAATTTTTTTCCTTTATCCTTTTTTTATATTAGCTTAGTCTTCTATGACGACATTTGCTGGTGTTATTATTGATGTTACAACATTTTCAGGTCTTATTTATGATAAAGATGATATTATTTTAAATACATATTATAAGAAAATTTGTGAAAATTTTGAGGTATTATATGTAAAATACTAATGTGCAATGATCATCCTCAAATTTTTCACAAACTATCTGAGATATATTTAACAGAATATCATATTTATCATTATAAGACCTGAAAATGGTGTAACATCTATAAAACCAGTGGTGGCTCATGTGTAGGCACTGCGTAACTGCAGAACCCCCTATTTCCACTAGATATTATCAATAACATTTAATATAATGACTCCTTTTTTCTTTAATTCTTTCTTTATTTTTGTAGTACAATATATATTCCTTAAGCTTAGTGTTAGTATTTCCGTAGCCATGCCCCAGTTTATTAAAAAGATACAAAAATAATTGTATGAAACTGTGCGCTTCACTGTACCAGCGACGTGGTGTTTGACTGTTATGCGCATGCGCACATAGGAGGGAGGTGGGGAGGAAAGTGGGACTGCCAGGTACAGAGAGCACTGATGTTATCGCAGTGCTGGCTTTGGCGTGATGGTGGAAGGAATTTTTTTTAGTCAGCATGTGTTGTGCTTAAAAATCGTGTACCATATTCTTGAATGTGATAAAGTGTAGAACAGTGTAGAGTTAGACTCCAGGTATTCTATTTGATTCATTTTTTTCGTTACCTTATTTAACAGAAATCTAAATGCGCTTGCAGTACTTTCAATGCATAAAAATTTCCTCAATTGTCATCCAGAGATCAAGGAGAATATTATTGAACTTTTTGTGTAAATTAAAACCAAAAGAATGTATTTCATTTTTAAATGAATAGATTAAGATTTAATGTAAGAATTTAAGTTAAAGTAAGTAAAAAATGTTTGTTTTTGTTAAGATTTTATTAAGTTTGTAATAAATATATACTTTTACAGTATACTAATACAATAATAATAATATATATTATAATCTTTGACCGGGAACACATCAATCTTTTTAACCTCGGTTCATTCAAACAGTGTAAGAGATATCTGAGTATTCTCTTTACCTATATACTTGTGTTTTAGTTGGGCGCCACCCCTAGTATCTAGGGGAAAAATAATAGTCATAAAAAACAAATTTACCTCGGCTATCCACTCAGCGGCACGACGACTCTCAACCTCGGGACCTCTGGGTGAACTTAAAGCTTAAAAAACCATGACCAATATAGATAAAAAATATTGATTGTTGAAGAAAAATATAATTTAGGCTACAAATAAAAAATGAATGTATGAAATAACCATTGTTGGCACTTTTGTGAATTTATTGTGGTTTCCCTTTTGTCCACATCCAAATCCTACCTATGGAATTCCGGTTAACTATAATTCTAAATTTACAAGGTATAGCACAGTATTGTTGAAACCAAAGGAAGAGAATATATATATATTTATATATATACACAATCAGTAAAATCAATAATCAGACGTAAAATATAATGTTAATTATTTTGTTGTATTTGTTTGTCCTTCTGGAAGTAAATAAGTTCTGACTTATTTAGGAAAGAGAAAATAAATGTTTACAATAATCAAAAGTTGAAGAGTTGGTTTGACCTCACCCATGTATAATTAGTCCATACTGAAACACCATCTTCATAAATGTGTTTCACTTCAAATTCTTCCACAAATTACTAGAGTATAAATATTGTAGCTCTCACACACACTCTTAGCTTCCTTTTTTTACTACTTTCACTTTAATCTTCCACCTTTGAACCACTATTAAATAACTGGAATTGGGAGCCCACATCCATTTGGCTCCATGTTGGACCACCAACCCCGGAAGAAGTCTCACTACTTCTCTTTTAAAAACCTTCCAATACTTATTCAGATTTAAAAATGTTCTATTCTAAGTCCAAAGAGAAAACAAACTATATGTAAATAAAAACGAAAATGAATTGTTGGCTATAGACTAGGGAGAGAATAAAAATGAAATTTAGGTTCAATATAAGTATTTAAATATAGCCAATTGAATATGAATAATGTTTTTAATAAAGAATTAAATGTCTATTTCCTTCTGTCAAAATTAAAAATCGCGCTCGTTTTTTTTTCCTTCCTTCTTCCCTTCCAAATCACGAGGTTCACTACTCACTCGTTTGATAGCACTGCCCATGCGTTAAAACAAACATGGCCGACCTTCAAAATAAACACAGAGTCGATCACACTTCTTAAAAGGATAATTAATATGCTTAATAAAAGGTAAGTGTTCTTCCTTAAATCAAAATTCCTTATTTAAATTATTTAAAACAATGTTTTACGTTGTTCCCTCCGTCCTTTTACTTAATTTAATATATGTAAACATTGTCATTAGTCAGGCTGGGAACCAGCTGGCGAGCTTCGAAGATTTCACGCGAAATTAAATGGGAAAATAAATTAGAAATTGTTCACAAACGTAGAAAAAAAATAGGGAAATACGAGGTAGGGTGGCAAATTACATCACAAGTTCCTGAATAAATTTTATTTCTATACATGTTTTTTTTTCCTTTTACACAATCTTAAAACAAAGGCTAAAAACTTTCTGTAGCAGCACCCCCACTAATTTTAGCTACGAACCGCTACTGTATATAACACTGAAACATATCGACATATAAGACTAATATAATATCAAATAAGTATAAGAAAATAAAAAATTGAAAATAAAGAAGATATAATTTTATCATTTATTTATTACTCTCACCAAATAAAATATGAACATTATTATAAAAAAATATTTATTGAAATAAAATTATTATCAGACCTTTATTAATTACTAGCAAAATTTAATCAACTGAATTTTAAAGAAATAGTTCACTATTTTAGAAAATTGTCTTTATTTCATAAATTTATGTTTTTTTCTTATTAATGAAAACAGTTTTCACTAATATCTTCAATGTCTTATGCAAATTTGAAATTTCTTCAACAACGGTGTAAAAGTATATAGCTTTCACAATCTAATAAACGGAATAAACGGCTTGTTTACATAAAGACTCACAGGAGAGAAGGTATTTACCCTAAAGTTAATTGCCAATTTTTTGCATGGGAAACCAGAGCTGTGTATTTAATACAGTACTCTCATGAATAGTTTTCTTTATCTTAGTGAGCCAGTCAATAAAAAAAGTATAACAATGGCATCATCAAATACACACTTACTCTCATATGTAGTGAATAAACAAATTGATCGTAAAAGTTGCCTTTCATTGTTAAAAAAATATGTTTTAAATCTGGAAGATAAATTTTGAAAAAGCATTTATTTAAATAGTTTATAATTAATACATATATATTAATTATTTAGCACCGCGTCTTATTACCCGTTTTGGTTATACGCTTTAATTACTAATTACTCTAATGGATTAGGAATTGGGAAGGTTGAGTTAGAGGAAGTGAACCCGCATTTTCGTGGAGGGAGAGTGTAAAACCATTTAGGAAAAACCACCCCCAGTTCACCCGACTGAGATTCGAGCCTCGATCTGCCCGTCCTCAGCAGTCTGGCTCAACACGACAAGCGCGTTAGCAAACTACGCCACCGAGGCGGGTTTTATAATTAATGTTATTTGGTTTATTCTCAAAAATGGCTTGTTGGAATATTCTCGGCAAAATTTAGTTAAAAAACTTCATGAAAACTTACGGCTATGAAATATAAAACAATAGAAAGCTTACTTGAAAATGCAAACAAAATAATTTGGTGAGTGTTTATACTTGTTAATTGAAGTGGGGAATTGTTATCGGCAGGTAAAAAAATAAGTCTCGGTGGGGAATATCTTATTTTCTTCCCTCTATTTCAATTTTAAATATTGGCGTTAAAGAGCTTATAGAACTAAGGAGCGTTTCAAAATAAAGCTTTGTATTAAAAAATTAAGAAAAGTCATTAACTTCTTGGCAAAAATATGTAACAGTAAGAGAAAAATAAATAAAATAATACTTATGTGATTTTAGATGAGCCTAGTTTTCATATTAAATTCAGTTAAAAAGTAGTTTGTAACGGATTTTTTACAACGGTAATACAGATTAGTATGGTATTATACTGTTTCTAAAGTGACGTAGAAATATGTTTACATAATCTCCGACATAAAATCTTTCTAAAATTAAATAAAGTTGTATGAAACGTCAAATTGATCAGTTTATTATTGTTACTATTTTAATTAATATTATTTTAGACATTTACACCTAGTCAATGTGCTTTATATTAGTATATATATTAAACTATTTATAGAAGTATAATAATGGTGCGCTTTATTTGAAACCACTCGTTTATCGTCCATTATCCACCAAAAGTCCCAACAACGTCACGTGGCCCACGAGCTGGAAACCACCTAAGTTGATCGAGAAAGAAGAAACGGTGTGGAAGTTTAAAGGGAAATCTTGGAACACATTAATCCGGTATAAACAAGAAACTTGGAGGAGGTAAGATGGGGAGGACCGGGGGAAAGAAGTGGTTCGACAGAAATCCTTAAGGGGAAAGAAGATGCCCAAAGAATAGAAGGATGAGGGTAAAAAAAGCCAGACACTTGAAGAGGTTTTTTGAGAAGCGATCTTCTACAGATAAATGGCAGAGAAAAAGAATTTCTAATCGGTAAAGTTTGTAGGAATGGTTGTTAAAGTGGAAAAGGAATATTACTCCTTCCATAAGGAGGAACAAATGCGATTGAGAAGGGAAAACCAGTGTATTCAGTCACTTGAACAGTTTTCTTTATATCAAAAAGCGATTTGTATACATTAATAAATTACTACATATGCCAAGAAGAGTTGTAGATAGCATTTGCTACAATGATTTATGTTGTGACCTGAAACATTGCGCGCGGGTTAAAAAGCATTAGTCTTGTCTTGTCTGGTTTACTGGTGGCAGGGAGGCCAGAGCTAGAATCTAGTTGTGAAGACATGCAGATAAACCGGAAGATTAGTTAGATGCAGAACACTTACGTAAAATATTTGTACGGATTGAAATTAACTGTATATATATTGTTTATAGGTTATATTGCTTAATACATGATACAAGTGTAGACAATTGTGTCTAGGGCAGCATGTATTGTTAACAACAAAGTAATTTTTATCCCAACTGCCTTCACACCACAAAAATAGTTTATTTAGAATCTACCAGATATTGTATAACCAGTCGTAGTTCCCAGGAGAAAATCACCTCAATCAACTTTCTTGCTCTTCCAAATGAAACGATTTTTGATAATTTCTAGTTACAGTTAAGAGATTTATAATTTTGATGCAAACACACAGCTCAACACCTTTTTAATAATTTTCAATCACTTTCAAATAACATCGGGAATCCTGTCATAAAAGCTTCAATACATTCATCGGTTTAGGTAAATTACATTTATATTCAAACACCTAAATGTTACCTATATCTAAGAATAGCTCCAGTTTTTAAAATAAACTATTTATTAAAACAACAAACATATTAAATGCTGAAAAATAAAAATAAAAATTTCAATTTGGAGTGAATGGCAACATACCAAGTCATTAGTAGGTTCCGGCAAACTAGGAGATTCTAAAATTACGCCGTACACATTTCATGTAGGTATTTTGTTTCTGTTGATGATGATTAATTAGATTTAGGATAAGAGGACATATTTACTATTGACAGGTCATCAGTTATAGTGGACCAAGGATGGCCAGTTTAATCAGTCCTGATTTTTTTTCAAGGGTTTTCAGGGTTGAGTAAGCGGTTGGAAGAGGTCAATTTATCAATTTCACTTTTTTTTTCTGCCTCCAAGAGAAAATGTGTGTGACTGTTTGATTTAGTTATTTTAAGTGATCTATCTAAACACATATATAACATCAAATTTTAAATATTTTTACTAACAAAATGTTTTGAAAAGAAAAATTAAACGAGCGTAAGTAGGTGTAAGTAAACATAACCTGTTATTTATAATCACAACTCTAACTTATAGATATATACTGATTTCATAGCAGGACCAAACTTTTTATTAATGCTCAACATAATCCAAAGCGTTATCCGGAATCAAACTAGGCTCTCTTAAACTTGTGTTCGAGCACTATATAAACCTGTTTATAGGGCGCCAGGATTAAACATGGATGTAATGGTATCATTTAAGGTCAGGAGCATTGGGTCGTTATTCTTAGGGAATTTGGTTCAAATCCCGATGGGGTCTTAACATTCTTCATAAAGATACTAATGATTCTAATATTCTTGTTATATGCGGTACTAGCCTCTTTAGGTACTAATCGTGTACAAACATTTTATTAAACATACACAAATACACAATTTAAATGTTGTGTCAGTGATTGGTCAATTCCAAAGTTTCAGGAGTACGGTACTGGTTATATATCATCTCGGCTCATGGTTTCAAATACATCTTAATCACACAACTAAACCCAAAACAATTTTGTGAATATTGTTTTATTTTTGCTTTGAAACGAGTAGAAGCACATTTTTCATCCTGTGAGCTGATAGACATATAGTTTGAAAAACATTTGATTATTTAAAGTAATAAATTACTTTTTTTCACGATATTCACTTAATTTTGTTTTTATAAATTCCAAAACCATCTCATTCGACACCTGGACTGAGGCTTCCATCTCATCTAGTCTGATTCTCTAGAGACTGGGAGGTCGGAGGTGAAGAGGTTGGTTCTTCCAAAATGTTTTCTTAGTCTACTTTCGCGCAAAGGCTGTTATATTTACTCTAAGTTGTACTTTGTATCCATTAGCCATATTAAATGAGGATTTATATTGGTGTTAAGTGTGTGATTTAAGAAAGTGTTACCAGATGCTTACATCATAAGACACCAGCTTCTCCTGAAATGTTAGACATACTTCAGTATTTTATTCCCAAAATATATATTATTTTATTTTCTTGATTTAAAAATAGATACGATTTGGCTCAAACCAAAACATAATTAAGAATGGTAATCAAGGAAATTAAACAATGGCAGATACATTAAATAAAATATATTTAGGTATAACAAAATATTGGACGAAAATAGATTTTAAACTACCTCGTGCTAAACACAAAATAACAAGCCGCTGTCGAGAAAATTGTATTGTTGAGATACGTGGCTCAGTCACAAATGTGGTCGCACAACTTAGCCACAATACATGGAGGTAACAAAACCCTTTTTTCTAAAGTTTTAAAAAGACAATGTGAAAATGTCATGCATGCAAATTTCTCAGTTTGGAGTTCCTTAAATATCGTGTATACACTCTTGTTTGTAGTAACTCTTGCTATGCCTTCAAATGTGTGATTATCAAGAGTGAGTGATATTTTTTAAATGAAGATTCTTTTTAAACTGTGAAAGAGATGTTAAATTTTTTTTTAAATCTTTTACAGTTGTTTTTAATATATCATTTTTTAAAGATATTTTTCCGTCTTACTACCCATAAGCGAGTTCTACATTTAACTACATTATTTGGGGTAGATATCAGGACGGTAGAGTATAAGAGGAAATATAACATCAATTTTTAAGGAAAGAGTGGAAACATATTTAGAGAAAATACCCTCAGGCTACCCGGTTTGGACTAGAACCGCAAGAAATTCGTCCCCATACAGCCAAACCAAGCCAGATTGACGTTAAGTCCACGTGTTCCACCAGTGAGAGTATTGTGTAACCATATATATATATATATATTATATATATTATATATATACACACTTTATATAGTTAGTAATCTTATTTTACCTACATACTCTATGGCATTAGGAACTCGACAGTTCATTGCCACACTTCCTAAAGTATGCTAGCTATCCCTATCTTGAGATTATTCTATCCAATCCACTTCATTACACCCTATCTTTATCTCGAGATAGTTCTATCCAGTCCACCTCACTACACCCAATCCCTATCTTGAGATAGTTCTATCAAATTCACCTCATTACACCTTATCACAATCTTGATCTAGTGATATCCAGTACACCACATTACACCCTATCCCTATCTCGAGCTAGTTCTATCCAGTCCACCTCATTAAACATAATTTCTATCTTGAGTTAGTTCTATCCAGTTCAACTCATTACACCTTATCTCCATATTAATCTAGTGATATCCAGTACCCCACACTACACCCTATTCTTATTTTAAGCTTGTTGTATCCAGTCCACCTCAGTATCCCTATCTTTGGCTAGTTCTATACAATCCACCTCATTATAACCTATCTCGTTAAGTCCTATTCTAAAGTTATCTTCTCATCTGCGTCTATGTCTTCCCAATGGTATCTCCCCATTAGGTTTGCCAGTCAATACTCTAAACAAGGCTCTAGAATTTCCCATTCGCACTGCATGTCGTTTCCACCGTTATCCGAGAAACTTGATTATACTAACAATGTATTGTTATGAATACAGGGTATATATCTCATCACAATGTAGCCTCCCCCATTTTTAATTATAATCATACCTTTCTGGACCAAATATCTTCCTAAGCACCTTGTCTTCATCATGTGAGGTAGAATAAAACGTTCTACGTCAATAGAGAAAAATTGGTTATATGATTGTAAGCTTGTGTTTGTAATGATAAACTAAATGATTCCACCACTCCCATAATTTAATGTCAATGGTGGAAATGTTAGGGATTAGAATCCCTGTCGGTTGTACGAAGGATTATTTGTTATAAATCGTTTTCCACTCTTCCTTAAGGCAAATACAAGATCACTTAATCTAAATTAAACATTTCTTATCCTTAATCCAAAAGTGTAAATTTGTGGATATCCCGAACGAGTTATAAATCGTTGTGCTTTGTAAAAGTCAAAATATAGTGATTTTATGAATTGTTTGTAAATTGTGGTAGGGGAATTAAATATCTCATAAGGTACACCTAAAGGTCAGACTTGAATTATATATATGGTTTACCCTGTTTTTAGACCTGTAGTAGGCCTGTTCAACCAGCTTTATAAATACTTAATACTTAGCACACCGTCTTACTACCCGTTCGTATTATGCGCTAAAATACTAACTACTCAAATGGGCTTAGAATTGGGAAGGTTGAATATAGAGGAAGTGAACCCACATTTGCGTGGAGGTAGAGTGAAAAATCATCTAGGAAACACCACCCCAATTCACTCGAGCAAGATTCAAACCTTAATCTATCCGTTATCAGCAGTTTAGCTCAACACGAAACCAGCAAGTTTGCTAACTATGCCACTGAGGCAACTCATAATGCTTTATTAAAGGTGTCCATGCATCGAAAATAATTACTAGGATGTGTTTCACAAATATGTATGGTAGTAGTAACATAAATTTATCACTGTCAAATGTGACTCAAACCATAACCATTCTATTCATTAATAGTAAATTTATGAGTTCGACTATAAATAGATACACGATCAATGATCCAAAATACTTTCTTCTACTTGAAAAATCAAAAAGGAAGTTTGTTGTATGTAAAGAAAGTTAAGTTTGGCTTACACATTTTATCGTTTCGGTAAACTTATTGCAATAGGGCGCTATGTACTGTACTATACTGTAGATAATTTAAATAATTTAGTTCAAAAAACTTGTCCTACTTAATCAGTTTTGTATTTTGAAATGGTTGGTAAGTTTTCATATTGATCTCAATAAATCTACTGATGTGAGAGTGCGAAATATAATGAATTATATATATATATTGCACATTTTTTTACAAAGAGGCAAATTATAACTATTCTTAATATTTCAACAAATTATTTATTACATTGTTTTATTAAACTAGGGAAATGTTATTGATGAAAAAGTATCCTGGTATTTAAAGCTTTTATTAACTTAATCTATAAAAAGAATAAACTGTAAAAACTTATGTTTGAATTTTTTTTTGTTTACCTTAAATATCTATAAAAATTTGTTTTGTTTCAATAATGAAATATAATAAAAGTTAAACTTACTCAATTTACAAAGCTAGTTTTTTTTAATGTAGAATAAGAGCTCAAGTAAATCTAAATATAATTTATGTTAGTCGATGAATGTATATATAGTTTGCTATAGGGTTCTTATATCATAAAATAGGTTGCTAAGGTTTCTAATAAAAAGGTATCTTACTCTAGATTTGCACAAAAGTTACAACACTCTGGAAATATCGCTGGGCTTTACTGAAATGCAAGAAATACAACTTAGGATTAATAGTGATTCGTATTTGACAAAATTATAATAGACTTAGTTTAAACAAACATGTAATATATATAAAAATCTTTAATTTTTATAAAACAAACCGTAAATTTATCCCTAAAATTTATTGTCGACCTAATATGTCAAAGAAATTTTAAATTTAAATTAAATCATTTCAGTCCAATTTAATTATAATTGGAATTAAAATGAAATTCTCTTGGCTACTGAAATGTTTAACACAGTAAAAGTGGTTTCACCCAATGGTGACTTATAATTTGGTTTACAGAAATGGAACTGGTACATTACATTTTCTAAACCCCTTCACTCTTATTAAAGATCTTTAAAAAATTTATAAAGTTTGCGATTCTGGAAAATAATAAAGTCTCATAGAAGGAAGAATAATTATAATTAAGATCTAAGCTTGGTTATGAACTCATTTTATAACTTGTTTAAGCTTAAAAAACTAAATGTGTTAGAAACCTAATTTATGAGCTTGAAAAACGCATGGAAACAACTCATGAACATTTTACAATTAAAATAACTCTGTTTTTTCTTTATTATTTTTGATATTTTAAGCACCAAGATTATTAACGACTTCCTGTAAGGCTTTAATATCCAGCCTGGTGCCCGCAAGCACCAAGCCCCCTGACTGACCATCTAACTGTTCGTTCGTTTAAGCACAGAGCGTACTTAACAGAACGTATATTCATCAGTTTCTCTTTGGTAACGAGATGTTAAAGCCATTTTTAACTTATTAAAAAAATTCTATGAAAACAATTTTTTACTATATTAATGTTTTGTAATCATTAATTTTTCTTCTCTGAAGTTTGTCGTGGCTAAAACCCGGCATAACGTCCCCAGTTGATTTGTGACAAACAGTAGCTACTAGATAACTGAATTAGAAACGTTTAAAAGTAAGATTACATTTTTTTGTCTCACGTTCATATAAAATTTGCTTATTTTGGAATTGTTTAGTATCCAAATATAGATTTCCATTTAAATATAATATTGGTTCCCGCCACATTCATCTAAAGTATTTAATGTATACTTTGTTGCATGAGGGTTTGGGACTATTGCTCAAAGGAATGGGAATTTCAGAATGTAGCAGAAAAGAATGCACACGCTTTATCGAATAAAGAGTATGGGATAATCATAGTGAAAGATAACATTTGAAAAACATCTCCCATTGCGTCCGGTTGAGATTTGAACCTCAAACTCCTACTTTATGAAAATTAAATCTACAGTAGCGGATTTAGGCTTAGGCCCGTGAGGCCCGGGCCTAAGGCGGCAAATTTTGAGGGTCGCCAAAATTTTTAAGATGACTAAAATTAAAAATCGATTGGGTTTTCTGTAAAATGTAAGACAAAATTTTAAAGTTTATTTTATGTTTAATTTATACCTGAATTAGATTTCTTATTATTATTGTTATTATTTTCATTATTTTATACACACATATATGTATATATATGTTTATATATATAAATATACTGTTACAAAAAAAAAGGCGCCATATCGTCTCGGGCCTAGGGCGTCCTCAAACCTAAATCTGCTACTGTAAATCTATTGATATTTCTGTGCCGATTAAGCTACCATCAATGCAGTTGAGTGTTGGTGGGTTGGTAGTGGTTTATTTCATAACCTATTCTATTTATGCTGGTGCAGTTACTTTAATCTACCCTCCTCGTTCCTATCCCTTAAATGAATCCACGAATAGTCAATTTGTTCCAATTTATCAATTAAAATACACCTGTCTTCCCAATAAGGGTATTTATTCCCAAGGGACAAATACCATCCACGTAATGAACCCAATCATTTGTGTATTAGAGACTGTCTCAACTTTGGTTCATTCGTACGACCATTTTGATAGATCGTCTGGCAATATTTGGCGAGCGCTCGTTACTCTAATAGTAAACAGAGTGGCACCAGTGAATATCCATTGCTATCAACTCTTGGACTATCCATCAACTCTCTTGACATGTTTACTTTTTCTTGGAATTGACACGCTACGACGACATCTTGCCTTACCCTTCCATTCGGTTGATAAACTAAAGAAGATTAACTAGTTTCAATCTTAAAAGCTATTTTATAAATACATATTGGAGTGTACTAATCGAACTTAATGTCTAAAAAAAACTAAGGGTTATGCCTGTTTCAGCCATCTGGCGCTGTCACTGATTTCGCGCGAACAATTTTATTTTTATGTTGCTTTACCATATTTTTATATTTGTCGTGACAGGAAGAAGCGCAATTTGTACTCAAGGGTTCACCAGGCTATCTATTTTTTAGGGGTTTTCTGAAGTCTCAGAATCTTGTCATGCCTAATTGCATCCATACAAAAAGTTCAGTTCCTTAGGATTCAATTTTTACGTTGTGTCCACAATATTTGATTTTTCAAGTCTCAGATTTTCCTCATTTATTTTTCATCATCACGTCTTACTACCTGTTCAGGTGTATACATATATTATGATAATTGCTCTTATGGGGTAGAGATGAGGAAGGAAGAATTTTAGATAATCTGCCTACACGTGCGTGTTTGAAGAGTGGGAAATCATTTATGAAAAACCAACCCTTGTAGACCCGACCGTGATTCATCAGCAGGCTCGTCTAACACTAAAGTGACGCCTTAGAGCATTAGGCCACTCTATCATAATTATGGCATGCTAAATAGCACCCGGGTCTGTACCAAATTTAAACTCTTTAAGTCAATTATAATCTATCTTGGGTGCACATCTTAGGAGTTAGGTGTACATTAAGTTTATATATATATATATATATATATATAATTATTTGTATTTCACGTCTAAAACTTAAAATTGAACACATCATTTTGGATATAATTTATTTTAGATGTAAATTATAGATTAAGTATAACTTTCATTTTGTCCAACAACTTTGGGGCCTATACATTAAAAAAAAAAAATCTGGAGGTACGCAAATTCGAATACCACCGCTTTATAGTAGCAGGAAGTGAGATAAAGAACCTTGTAATTAAAGACAGGCTTCACATGGATTGTATATAATGTAGATACATATGTTTGCTATATTTGAGACGCAAATGAGCCAAGGAACTATGTGATAAACCTATAAGCCACACCGGTGGGGACGTGGAAGAAGGCGTTAATCTCGTATTGTTTAGTTTTCTTGTGACGACAAGGTAAAGATCAAATACTTTTTGTTTCTTGAAATCTGTTTTCCATTCTTCTTTTCAGAAAATTATAGAACACTTTTTCTCAAATTCTAGCTTTCCTCATCCGTAGTATTGTTTGCAAATATATGGGGCTAGACTGAATATTTAGTAAAACAAAGTGGATATATAGGCCTACGTATAATATAAAGGGTGTTCCGATTTATGTGGGAAGTAATTGGGGTGTGGATATAAACACATACAGCCCATATGAACATGTCATATGTTCGAAGGCTTTCTAGATAGGGAGTTCCAAGTTTATACTGGAACTGTTAATAACCATATTTGATACACCCCTGTTGCTGTAGCTGCAGCCTTGCATGTGTTACAGTATGGACCGTTCACAAGAGGTGAAACAGGGATATATTAAGTAGGGCTATTAAAATCCCAGCATAATCTTGGAAAACCAAATCTCGGGAACCGTTGAACATAGTACATCCATTTACACAATATCTTTTATTGATTTTTTGAGATTTAACTTCCACACCCAAGTTAATTTCTCCATAAATCTGAACACCTATATGTTAAATTAAATTTTTTATTTTTTTTTCACTTATAATTTAGATAAATACTAGGCTTGGTTTTTACAATCAAATTTTCTTAGGAAGGGCCTTATTTATTATCATGTGATCAGCAGAGGTCACATTTGATTATATTATTATCATACTAAAAATTAATATTTTACTATTTAGGATGACAAGAAAATTTTGTTTATATTTTCTAAATGGCATATCATATGAAAATTGGAATATAGCGTAACTTATCTATGAATCTATTTATCTTTTTAGGGCCAACACATTTTACTTCCTGAGCTATCTGTCTATACTTACAGAAATGGGGTAATATTGAGAAAAGGTATATATTTTGAATATAATTGCAAACATTTCCGGGAAGCGAGTGTGAAAAATAATTTATTAAATCTCCTTCGGTACACATGGGTAGGCCTTGAACCCGTACTTCCTCATCGCATATAAACTAGAATGAATGAGCGTGATATTTGAGGCACTTGTCCTACAGGCTACACATTTTAAATTGAAAAGTTTTAAGTTGAACAATAAATAGATTTATTTAAATAAACAGAGATAATTAGAATTAGTTTCTACATACAATCACAAGGTAAGTTAGAAGCTTGATGTAGACAATAAGACTTAGAAAAGTTTGGTTGACTTGCTGTAGCTACCAGGGGTGTGCAGGAGCCGGGCTACATGAATGAATTTTTCTAAAGAAGAAAATAATCAAGTAGTTAACAAAAAACTATAGAACGATATATACATATAATCATTAATCAGTTTTTCTAGACTGGGTTGTAAGATAATATCTTTAAAACATTTTGTATAATGATAAAAAATAGACTTGACTACAGTGGTCGATGGCTAATAAACAGGTGTCAATAAAATAGTACTATGGCTGGTCTCTTTCCCTTCCGGTACTGCCAAAGCATTCAATAGTACAAACAAATCTAATTGCAATTACACTAAGAGCAACACTAGCACAATAGGAGTCCAAAAACCAGGCAAAAAAAGTAGGGAGATACGTAATTTTATTTGACTGCATCTAGTCATCGGAAATAAACTTTGAGGTGGATTACTTTTTTAAATATGTTAACATTGTTTCTTTCTTTCGTAAATTATTAAAATATTGATATTTAATTGTAGCTGTCCAATCTATCTGATTGACATGCTACATATTTAGTTTACTTTCGCACACTGATACTTGTGATATAATATATTTAGTTAGTCAAAATAAAACCAGACCCACTTTGCTTGCTGCAAAGTCTTAGGCGACACATTTGCAATACACTATACTGCCGATGATAGGGAGGATGAGTTTTGAATCTTGGCCCGTTGTACTTAGGGTGGTTTGGCTTTAATAGTTTTCCACTCCCCCTCCACAAAAATGCTTGAACATTTCCTTTAAATCCTCATTGTGATCAGTACATATGCGTATAACCTGAACAGGTAATCAGAAATGGTAGTATAAAAAAACAGTGCAGTCCGAACTAAGACATATGCCTGTTTTCCTCCCAAGTTTTTCTCAGAGGAAGTTATCAATATTAAATGCGGTCACTGAACGCAACGAACGTGTTCTACAGACACGTTGCGAATTTCCCTTCTTTTCAAGTATTCAAACATGTTCTGTCACTCCGTACGGTTGCTGATATATTACCCTTGAGCTTAAGTAGCGTTACCTTATTTGGTACTCAAGCGGAATTAATACCATCGTGGAAACATTCCCAAGTAGAGTAAATGAGTTAACAAACCATTTAGAGTGTTCATGAAGTTGTATTAAGATGTTAAAATAGATTTTCTTATGAATATATAAGTAAGAAAAATACTCCTCAACGGTAGTATCAGAAATTAGTCAAATAAATATGATTATATATATATTAATACATAAACGCATTCTTACAATCTACGCTTATGGGTTAAGGATAAGAAAAGTTGAACTTAGTTTAATTGTACATGAATGTGTATGGGAAGAGAGGGGAAAACCGTTCAGGAAAAATCACACTCAGTATACTCGACTTGGATTAGAACCCCGATATACGCATCATTGGGAGTCAAACCTATTTTTATAGTGACCACCAATGCGGGTGTCAAATACTTAAAATTAGATTATAACATACTTTATCTTGTCATTGAATGAATTTTGAAAAGGGTATTTACTACACAACAGTTAACACACTATTATACTGTTTCCATTTCCAGAATTAAATATAAAGGGTAAGGTACCAGTAAGATTTGGTTTAAAAATAAATGGTACTGTGTCCCGCACAGAATTTATCTCGTCTTTATCTTAAAGTAGAAATTTACTAAAAACTCGTAAGATTTGTGAAACTAAATATTATATATTGTTTAAGAAACGCTCTACCAAGGGGTATAAATGAAATAGTATGCACTGTCATAGAAATATAGAGAAAAGAGGAGGTAATGATTATATTTCCCACAGCCCGTTTGACCAATTAATTAGTGATAAACATATCTAATATAAATATTAATATTCAAAATTTATTTAGTTTATACCACACTTCACGGTAAATATCTACATGATGTAACATCCTTCTGACTTTCTCTATCAGCCACCCAGGTTAAATCTTCTCAGGGGACAAGGGGGAGGGATGAGGGATGAATGCATCCCATTACTCGAAAATTCTAGAGGTCAAATCTTCGTAAACAAGTCTTTTGGAGACAGTGGGTGTCGTCACTCGCGTAATAGTCGCCGATCATTCAGGATCTGCGCTCGTAAAGAGAAAATATATATTTTATCAATCGTTTAATCTGAAATGGGACTGCAATTATTCCGCACTAGTTAGAAACAATCTTGATCCAATCTAATTTTAATCATCCCAGTTCCCCAATAATTTAAAAAACAGCATGTGTTATATTGGATCACATATTCACCTTGTTCAGTACAGCACTAACATTGGTATATATTTCATTAAAACATAATTCATATCAATTAAAGCCTTATAATAAACCCCATCAAACTATTCAGTATAAAATCAACACGCAAGATTGGTGAATACATTCCCTAATGAACTATCCCCGCATGTAGCGAGTCCATGTAACTACAAATGTGTCGGCTTCTGCGGGGCAATATCTGTGGACGATGCCATTACAAGGAACATTTCTGTCCACCAAAGAACATAATAAATTTAACATGTTCAAGCACCTCCATAGAAAAATATGTATTTACTTAAAGCTCAGAAACTCTTGGTTTGAAGAAAAATTAAATAAAGAATTTTTATTTTCAATAGTTCTACGTCACAAAGATAATCTCTTTAGTATTTTAAATAGCTACAAAATTTCATAGTCAGATTTAGTACGCCTCAAGTGCGGCGCTATACTAAATACACGACGACACCTACCTAAAATTGAATGGAATGGGCCGTTCTCACATAGGAAACTGGCCCATTCCATTCAATTTTAGGTAGGTGTCGTCATGAACTTAGTGTAGCGCCGCACTTGAGGCGTACTAAACTTGACTATGAAACTGGCCCTAAGATTGTAGATTTTCTATTAAGGTACTGGCGTCAAAGGTGGGCCACTTAAAGATTTACAATTTGTATAATCTTTTGTCCCAACGCTAAAATTCTGTAATTTTATAGAAACTACCCCTAGACAGATTATAATAAAAGGGTGTGTATAAAGTTTAAATATATTAAAGCGTTAGTAAAATAAAACAAAGCAAAACCTGAAATTTAGCATCTTGACAAACTTAAGATCCTATGGGTACAAAAGTGGCTCTTATAAATAAGTCTATAAATGTGTTAATACATATTATGTTATAATTGAAAAATACTTCATAGGGTCTTAAATTTAAAAAAAAGAAAAAAAAGTCAAATATTAATTTTAAACTTTAATTTTTAATTTTATGTGTTTATAGTTTTAAGAAATCAGTAGCACTTAAGTCTAATTCACAACAAACTGAGCGAACAAATTCGGGAAATTATTCGTATGCACAAATTCCATACAGTTCTTCCCCTAGAGTACGTATATTTTACAATGTGTACACAGCGTCATATCAGAAATTTGATCCAGTTTACAAAAGTGGCATTCATATATTTCCTGTCGATAATGTTTTTTGCAGACCACTAGTTCTATCTTACTAATCTCAATACTCAACATGGTGCTTCTGCTGTCTTCTAAACTATTTAATCGTATGAGTATTTTGATTATATTTGACAGAATGGTTTTCTGTGCAACCCCATTCCTCCAATTTTATCTTTCTTTAAAAAGAGAAATGACAATTTGAGCTCGGTGATCTATGAATTTTTTCCTTATATATGTTATACTTTTTTTAAATTTATTTTTTGTGTGCTTAGAAACTCTGAAAAATGTTGTTCTCATTCTTACTGACAGTTTCATCAGCAGATTATTTTGAAATAAAGATATTTTTATCAACGAAAACGACACTGTAAGATAAACCACATTTTTCATATAAGCTTTGCATGGGGCGTTTTGTTGAGTTCAGGATTAATCATTTCATCATTTACATTATTATTAGATCTTCTATTCATATCTAGAAGTGAGGTATCTCCTTTGAAAGCTTTACCAGGTAATTTGTGCTTTGAAATGTCTTGTAGCCATTCAATGAATGTTGGCATTGTCAACACTCTCCTTAATTTCAACTACTGTTCCAGGTGGCCAATCATTGCGCAATTAATGTTTGCATCTTAATACTTTTTGTACAATTGTCAAGCTCTTCACGTGTTCTGGGCCAACGAGTTAGATCCTTTTGAACCTTATAGAGATAAAACTAATTATTAGTTATTCAAGGAAAAGTGTTAACCATTTTCATCAATGGTGAAAGTCAATTGGGGTTCCTTCAAAACGTATAGATCTAACATAAAACTTTATGGTTTATTAAAGAGCTCTACAATTAATCTATTCAGCTTAGCAGCTCTGGATGAATTCAGATTTTGGGATTTCCTTCTTTAAAATTTATTATAAGCTTTTATATATTATCCGAGCAATTTTTTCACCAATATTTTTTCATACACGTTATAAAGGTTTATTATACTGTTCATTTCAAACAATAGCTAGTACTACTACTATCTTTTCTCCTATCTTTGCTGTGATTGTCATTCCGATGTTCTCTATTTGAAAAATTCTAGCACGCAGCTTCTATTTTTGTTCCATATATAAAATTGTATGTCTACGTTTAGTTGTTTAATGTTTCCGTTCTTAATGCGACTATGAAAATCCTTCGTAAAGAGTTGAAACTATAAGCTGTCTCCCATACATTGTGATGATTGACAGAACATCCGTTTACTTACACTGAAACCAATGTCCGAGTTTTATAAGCATCGTGATCCGCCGACATAAAAAGCCTTTATAATTTAATTTTAAAA
Source organism: Timema poppense (assembly GCA_902141375.1). Lineage (NCBI taxonomy): Eukaryota > Metazoa > Arthropoda > Insecta > Phasmatodea > Timematidae > Timema > Timema poppense. The sequence goes on from CABFOV010000713.1 coordinate 83,294, forward strand.
TTATGTTAAATATCAGAGTTATCAATGAATTATCTACGCTATTGGAAGTGAGGTCTAAGTGTAAAATGCCTTTAGTTTGGTTAGTCAGGGAGGTCGGTGCTAAATTCCCACTCTCCCTCTACGTAATCTCGGTTATATTTCCCATAGTTAATCCCTTATCAACCTTACCATATTAGTGTAGTTAATATGAATTCATCTAATTCAAAATGGCAATAAAAAACTATGAAAATTAATATAATCAAATGAAGAAATATACAAACATCTTAATTATGGGGTAGGTATGAGATAAAGGCTAAGAGGAAATAAATGTTGTGAAATTCACCGTAATAACCTCACGTGTAAGAACACCCCAGAATCATTCATCCGGGTCTCGAACCTGGAACTCCCCTACCAACAATGACCCAGTACCTACATTACGATTGTAACATATTTTAACACTTGAAAACAAGGGAAGATATGTTGTTACTCGTGGTTAAAAAATACACAAAATAAATAAAGTTAGAACGAAATTCTAAACATGACTATGCAGTTATAGAATAAAACTACTTATTCAGTTAAACAGCTCGTTAAATATAAAATAAATAAAGTTATAAAAATGTAATGGATTAAACTAAGTTTCTTTAAATTTTCAAACATATAAACATTCTATGGCTACAGGAGAAATTCAACAGGTTCAATAGGTGGCCCATCCTGGGTAATCTTAAGAATTTTTCTTCTTTCCATTTATTTATTTTATTTTTTGGCATTCCCAAAACAAACACCCATGACTTAATATACCATCTGAAAGTGATTTACATATAAGCTTCCTTGATGTACATAATAACATTTTTTTACGTATGATTAACTAGATATAATTATTGGACATCTTCTAACATGACTTTATTAAGTGTTCTTTAGCAACAGCACTCTTAAAAAAACTCCGTGAGCCAACAGGCAGGAATTTATCTTAACTACTTACACTCACAGCACTAGGCCACGAGCTGGTATAAGTTATATTCTTCACTCTTACGGCTTACTTCACACTTACAGTTAAATTTAAGTAGTGGGCCACCTTGTGAGTCCGGGCCTCATTATTTAAAATACGTTAACATTCATGTGCATGAGTAAATGAGAATTAACATTTGTTGGTAATGTTAAATAGTGTTTAGATAAAAATAATTTTTCAATATAGTTTCATTGGATTTTGAGGAAATCCATTCTATAATATTTTTTCTTTAAATTTAGGGTTGGCTATCTAAATAAAATCCTCGTGGGCACTTTGTGAAAACACTGGACAGCAAGTTTTAACCCGATTGGTAAAATGGCTTCGGCTATAGACAGGTCAAAAAATAAACATAAAAATACACATACATACGGCATCGTGAAAACAATATGTTCGGTTTGGAGTGGTCATAAAACGTCGACTCTTATAAAAAAAAATCTTGAAATTGATTTTATGACAGTCACAATACTCATTATTCTGAAGTACTAAAAGAAGATAAAAAAAATTATATTCCATCAAAGAACATATCTAAAGGTTTCTTTTTGTACAACAAAGAATATATCTATCAGTTGCATTTCCAAAATTTGAACACTATATATTTTTAAATATATATGTATTTGCTTATAACTCAGAAGCTATAAGTTTCATAAAAACATACTTCAAATAAAAGAGTTTTATATTTAATATCACTATACCTTTACAATTAAAGGCATCTTAGTTTCTAACATTTTGGTTGGAATTTGATAAAAATTGTAAATTATTGGTCATGTACCCTCGAAGTTATTTTAAGAGAAAATGTATATAATGTTAAATAGTGCCTAGACACCAAAATTAATCAAAATCGTTCAAGCTAATTACAAAATAATCGATTATTCTCTTATTGGCTTTCAATAAAATACCATTAATATTAGGGTTAGCCATATTATTGCAAAATGTCCTTGGGGGAACGTGATGAAAACCTTGGATACTAAATTTTAGCCCGATAGATAAAATGGTTTCGGCTCTAAGCCAAGATAGAGAGAGATGGCATTGCAAAAACAACTTATTCTGTTTCAGGGACTCATGAAAAGTCAACATTTATCAAAATGTCACACACGTATTTTTAGATTATCAAAATACTTCTTTCTCCAAAGAGTTAAGAGAGAATAAAAACAAATATTTTGTGAGTGAGTCTATATAAGTGGTTGATGGGAATATGGCCATGCTAAGATTGTATATATTTCCTGACATCTATTTATGGAACTCTTGAAATCCATGTGTAGGATATTATACAATAGCTAATTTTTAGCGCGGAAAACAATAATCATTTATTTCATTCAACTGGAAACCTAAAAAAAACACTCATTTCCAAAAGTATCATTTTTTGCCATATTAAAATCAAATGAAGTTAATATGACTAACTTTGATTGAAAATTTTCAACAACTAAACAATGTGAAATTGAGATTTGAGTAGAAATTCTACCATCAAAATTAATGAATAAGAAATACTAATTTGTAGATTTAAAAATAACTACAAATAATTAAATATTTAAAAATCGAAAAATCAAATAAAAAATGACAATGGAATATGATATAATTTTCTGTATGTTTACATTATGTCACGTTAAGCATAAATTCATCAAGTCTCATATCTTTCCCTTCATCTTCATAACAAAAAGCACAATTCCAGTTCTGCCACTTGGACTTGTGGACAGCCTACCATAAAATTTGGTTATAGTCATACAGTTTCTTGTTGGTAGTTGGCATGTCATCATTCTTGTCATATTTTAACCTTCAAATAAAACTTTCTTCACTACGACATCACGACTATTGATAACAAGCTGTTTTTTTGTAGAGACAGTACTTTCTAGAAAGAACTGCCACGAGATAAATTTTCTACTGCTTCTGGGTCATATAAATCATTAATGTCATATGGTTCAGAGTCCTCTGAGGGACTTAAGGGTTGATCAAATTCTCCAGAGATATCTTAATCGGATGATAGAATTCTGTGACGTCTGCGTTGCTGCTGGCGGACATTTCTCTGAAGAGTGGATGGGCCTGCCACTGGATCGAGATATTTGTCTTAAATTTGTTCCAGTGATGTGGTGCTAGGTGCATTATTGTTAGCCATGTATGCGTATGGTGGTGGCTACTCAGTGGTTGATCTCCGTGCTAAGGCCTTTTCAGGAATTATAATTGTATTGAAGGATGATATGTTTATTGTTCTAAGCCCACGTTTTATGTTTTCCCGTATCATAGACGTCTCCCATATTGGGGTGAAAACAACAGCGAAGTTCATCGTTGAAATAATTTTCCTCTTTATGTGTGCCCAAATGCAGGAGTGCATACTGATTACATTCATATTACATTTAAATTTTAAGATTAAAATGCTATTTAGAATACTTATTTCACAAAATTGTCTATTATGGCCAGAAGAGGTCATATCAACATACTCGGTGATTCTTAGAAAGTCCTACAAAGTATATTAATTCATAAAGAAAATTAAATTTCGAAACCTCTACTCGAATCAGCAAAGAAAACTTCATACTAAACAACCAAACAATTGCAGTTACTTTTTTAATAAGATAAAAGAACAAATGCTTGCTTACTATGGTGAAATAAGAAGCAAGTTGTCCGAACAGCTGAATCTCCAGAAACTGGATTCGACACACTTTTCAACAATGAAATAATCCAGACCTCTCTAGGAACACGTCTTGGAGACCATACTATTTATATTTTAACTATGAACTGTGTTCCGTGCCTCATATTACCAACCTAACCATATTCTCATCAACCACCTTAGAAGTTTGAATCATACTGTGAGGCTTTCCGGTGACGGGTAAGTCAGGGTACCAAACGCTGCATAGTGTACTGAGGTAGTACTCCTACGCGATTAACCATTCTCCATCCGCGTAAATGTGATTAAAATCTTTCTCATTTCCAACTTCCTGATTCCTGCCTCATTTGTAGTGTAAATATGTGGCATATGTGGCGAATGGTCAGATGCGTAGCATTCTTAACGAAGTTGATATTTTCTCTTATCTACAAGCTGAGACACATGTCATCTGATATTACTGAATAATGGATATAATTGATAAACTTTTTACTAAGCCGATTATGTTAACTTTACTTTTGTGTATAATAAAGAATATTTTATTACCTTTAAAATCATGATTCAAAATCCGTTCTATATTATTTCGCGGTAGTTTTCAAAGCCATAAAAGGAAATGTACTAAACAAATTTCATACAAAATAAACGTTTACATAAACCACGATTGGTTGCCAAGCACTATTTTGAAGAAAGAACTGTTGAAAGTCATATGCATGCAGTGCGTCTGTTATAATTGAGCACTTCATAATTTGAAGTCCGTATTCGTTCGCGCACACCACGTGCCTTTGATCCCTCAGGAGAAAATTTGATTTACTGGCTGACCCTAGAGGGAGAATATGAATAGCTCGCAGGTGTGTGAGTATCGTGCATTCGACCAATTCTACCTCCTCTCTCTCTCTCTCTTACATTTGAACTCAATTTAATAAAAAAAAAATAGCATCTCTCTCGCTCTTTCTCTTTTGAACGTTGAATGGTTCATTATTTTCAAACAGTGTGATAAATTCACGAGCGAATCCAGACTACGAAATGACCTCGTATATTTCACGGAAACTTTCCACCACACCGAAAGAACATTTTCTAACGACCCGAAGATGCTAGATAGCAATTTATAGTTATAAATGTGCTAATGGCTTAGTGTAGCATAAGTCTTTAAGCTTTTAGTTGTAAGAATATATTTTGAATCAATTTTGTTATCACGTATATAAGAGTTTTATTTTTAATTAATAAATATATATGTTGAATAACTTACATTTCTTTACTAGCATATTTTGAGCAGCATTTCCCTGCCCATTTAAGCTAAATTGAATTGTATTACAATATTGGGGTCAATAGAGGAAGGTAAGAGGATTAAGGTAAAATGTAGTTGTCACCTTTGTAGATAGAGCGTGAATAAATCTTTAAGAAAAATAACTACCACAAAACACCTAGTCAGGATTTAAACCCAAACATACCCGTCATCAGAAAATCAGAAATGTTACGCTAAATTTGTGGTTATAAAGAAATACTATGTATGTTTATAGATAGTAATGTATTCATAGTTAGGATATTTATAGGAAGTGTATTTTAGTGTAAGTTAACCTGCATTGGTGTGGTTAAGCTGATGAGAAATGAGGGTAATAAACTACACGGAAAATCCCCTCCCAGTGCACCCAGATTAGATTTACAACTCAACCTATTCGTAGCCTGCACCGGTGAGCATACGGTCTAGGCGTCAAGTTTGTCTAGCCTGTCAATGACGTGGTTGTTGGAGTTAAATACCCAAATGGGCGTAGGCTTACCAAGGCTGGCTTTCCCTAAATGGTTTCCCACTATCTCTCTTCGTATATTTGGGTAAATTTCCTCTATATTCTACCTTCCTAATCCCTACCCTGTTAGTGTAGTTACTAATTAATATAACTAAATGCGTGTAACCCGAACAGGTACTAAGGCAGAGTGGATAAATAAAATTACTCGCCATCTCAGGCAATCCTAAATTAGGTGCGTCTGACGCATCAGACCACGCCACCATCAAAGCGGGTAATCCATTAGTCCCAAAACCTATCCATTAGAAGTCAGTGAACAATTTTTTTCACCCTCTTCTCGAGCGATAAAAATGTTCATTTCTCTCTTCGTTTAACTAAGTGCGTTCTACTCGTGTGCTTACTGAAACTCCATCTTGATGCAGTTCCGGCACTCGAATTGTCCCCAACCCTCCCCCAACTCTCTATACGGTTATAAAGGACTAAAGGGCACTGTGCGGGAACTATTTTTCATAAACTTCATTGGTACACAGATCATTGGTTTTGACATTGCGCAAGGCTTACACGCATATATACTATTATTATTATTATTATTACTATCACCGCGTCTTACTAACCGCTCGGGTTATACGCACTTACTCTAATGTGAAATGGTACGGTGATTGTGAGCTGAAATGGAAGACCTACAGTTTAACGTGGAATCCGAACCACGGTGGAGGCCTGGCATTCCCTACATTCACAAAATGTCTTGTCAGAGGTGAAGGAAGGGTTTGGTAATCAGATAAATCTTTGTCAGGACCGAGGATTAAACCCTGGACCCCTAACACAAAAGTCTGTTGAAATAGTTACATTATTACTTTATCAAAGTTGTGTACATCCACTGTTTGCCGTATTAAAGTAGTTTTTATAACTGTTTTTGAATAACCATACTAGTTATTGTCTTGTTTCCAGGTTTAATGGCAGTTTAAGTTTTATATTAATTCCATTGGTCCGTATTGTCGGGTATGTTGGCCAATGAATAAACCTCGTATGATCTCTTGTTTACCAGTGACGTAGTGGTCAGCATTTGAATTCAGAACTATCGTACTGATGGTAGTTCTCGCTACTCTGTTTTTCACTACCCCTTCAAGAAAATGTGAACACTTTGCTTGCTCTTAATTCTTCCTTAATCATCCCTCTCTGCTGTAAGCATGAAGATAGAACGAACGGGCAGTTGGAAACAGATAACAATAATAAATGTGTTTGTGGTGCTCTTATAATTATTTTGGAATAGTTCTACTAGATACTCTTTTAAAGTAGCTACTACTTTATACTGTTTAAAGTAAATCAACCATTAATTTATTTTAATAGTTTTGTTGACACTGTTTTGAAGTACTTTTTATATTTATTTTTTCTCTCACCACCTCTTGCTAGCCATCAAAGCTTTACGTATTTTAATTTAGATAATAGGGCATGGATGATAACGGTGTAGCTTAGAATCAATGCAGAGAATAAGAAGCCCTACACCCATCACGGACTCAAACCTTGACCACCTCGTCACTGGCAAACCAGAATAGAAGAAACAGATTTTTTTTGTCTCCGTGACCATCGATGCAAATGTTCTAACTACTTTTTTTTAAAAATAGTTCCTCAAGTTAATGTTTATAGGTGGTTCCCATTGATTTTGTATTGAAGAATTTTATCTAGTTACTGTTTAAGCTGCTCTAATTACTATTTAAATGTAATTCCTTTAGTAACTTCTTAAAGGAAGTGCCATCAGATACTCTCTAAAATAAGTTCATTTAATTACTGCTTATAATAAGTTGTACTAATTAAAACTTGGATGGTGTTTCTCCTTTAACTAATGTTTAGAAGAAGTTCCTCTACTCACGACTTAAATGTAGTTCCTATATACACTGTTTGGGTGTAGTTCCTCTAGCTACTGTTTGGAAGTATTTTCTATAGTTACTGTTTAGAGTAGTTCTCAAAACTACTATATATGTGTTTCTTATATTTATTGTTTAGAAGTTGTTTTTATAGTTACTATTCTGAAGTAGCCTACGACATTTATGAAGTTTTAGATAACTGGTCACGTTGTAAAAATATGTGATCGCTAATCTAATTAGTCACGAAAATATATTTTTAATAAACTGATGATTGGTACTATAATTATAAATACATTTTAAGGCCAATTTTGTCGAACAGATTTTTAAAATCTAATGAAACAGGACAAAGAGGATAGAGTTTATTAAGAGAAAAAATAGCACCAACGTTCACGTCAAAAGGTAATGAAAATCTACAGACCAAAATAACCACAACACTAGTCCATCTGTATGGGAATCAAATCTCATCACACCTAGTAAAACACGTCAAAACATAACTACCTATCTCTACGGTCACCAAACTGAACCAGAAATAAAACATTCTACCTTCGGTTATAGGAATGACCTCTGAACCCTCTAGACAATGTACCGGTCTCCAATTCACTAATAACGTTTGTAATAAGAGGGTGAAGGGAGTCATTAGTACCATTAACTTCCTCATCTGTGCAGTCCTGCACACATAATATGTGCGCGTTAATCACGCATTGTCACTCATTAGCCACAGGTGGAGTCGTCCTGCTATTCATTACCACGTTGGTTCAGTTTAATTTGGCCCCGTGGCGAGAATAAGGGACTTAATTACAGGCTAGACGAAGTCAAGTCAATATGAAACTAACTACATGACATCCAACCCGTGGGCCGAGCGAGGGAGAGAGGCTTAATGCAGGTATAAAGGAGCATGGTTCAATCCAGGCTGAAGCTTAAATAATTCATTATTTTTGGACAGGTATTTAATTACTTCAGCTCAGTTGGACCCAGTTATAACAACTGCAACTGTCCATAAATATGCATCAATGGTCTCATGTTCTAGCGAGTACCTTTCAACTAAGACTGTATTGCAGGTGACAGGGAGAGCTAGGTTCGAATACCAACTGTGGGTTTAATTTTTATTTATGCCGTGTCTTACTAACCGTTCGGGTTTTATGCTGATTGGATTTAGTGATGTTGTTTTTATCCAAAATGAGTTTCCACATCTCTTCCACAAAGTTGGTGATCATTAACTCAGGAGTTAACCTACTACTTATCCAAATATTGTAATTAATAAGTGCGTGCAGCTCGAATGGATAGTGAAACATTTGTCAGATAGGCCTAAGTACTATCTAGCGCACGTGTAAAATCAATGGAGCATTTTCAAAACATTTTCACGGTGGAAATACGCATATTTTCATGCATCAAAAAAGGTGTCAGTCTCGTTTTTTAATATTTATTTGTGACTGGTAATTGAGGGCTCAACTCCAGGACATCTGTTTTAAGGTGTTTTGTCTTCGTATATCTGTTTACTCTCCTTTCCAACGATTAGAGTTCACATCATCTGGATTATACCTGATACCATTGGTTTTAAATATGAGCCCATCCTGGACGGGTAGTAAGATTTGATTGTTGATCCATCTAACGGATAATATATGTTCTAAATCTACCCATAGCTAGTAGAACTTGGCCAGAATAGAGACTTACTTGTACGTATATTTATTTTTTTCGCCGCGTTTCATTATCCTATCAGGTTGTACGCATATATTAACCAAGCTAAGTTTGTAGGAATGAGAAGGGTGGTCCTAGAGTAAATGTACTTAAATTTGAGTGGGGGGAACGTGATGAATAAATGACTAAATACAAACAACCTTCAACACACCTGGTGGGTAAAAGAGACACTATCTTTCTGTCGTTGGAAATCCAGTCTATTGCGAGAGTGACACCTTCATCAGTCTCAATATTTGCAGCATAGCCTCGTATCGTAGCATCGTCTTATTGACGCGTATCTTGAATTAGGTACATTGGATGGGATCCTGTGACGTCAACGCGAGCATGAGAGCGATACGCATGTCAGATCTTTGCGACTCGCTTCCAGCCGATATTTCTCTGTTACATCGACATGACTGGACGTGCTACGAAATAAATCTCTGTTTTGTGTCTAGGATTTTATTCATTCAGTTTTCTTAGCACCCGCTTCTGTGGCTGAATGGTCTAAGCTGTCATTATCATGCCATACTAGCCTAACGATGACGGGGAGATCGGGGTTCAAATCCCGGTCGAGTCTTATAATAGTGTTTTATCGTAAACAGCTTCTCTCACTTCTTCCACGCAAAAGTTGGTAGATGACCTCTAAAATACGTCCTTCCTCATTCCTATCGCATTAGAAAAATGTTATATAAATAAATACCAAACAGGTAGTAAGATGTGGTGATAAAACAAAGTTTTCTTAGTGCAGTAATATGGAATGAACCGTGGAAAATATTTTAAATTTAATGGAGATTTATGAACATAAATATTGTTTTCTGAACACTTAAAATTCTGGGCGTGAATCAAAAGAGCGCAGAAAAACAAAGTGAACGCTTTTTTTGATTTATTACGCCTCAATACCACGAATTCAATGTATTCAAATGGGACTGCCACACACCAGTTAGTCAAAATCAAACGCACCTAAAGAAAGATAGTTTTGGCATCATTCAAAAAGCAAAATTACCAAAAAGTATAATAATGCGCAATTATCCATGTTATTGGAACATTGTAGTCTCACTTCCCTTCAATACTTTGTTTTACTGTGCTTTTTCGATTTGCAGCAAAAGGTTTTTGTGAAAACATATTTTGAGCCAATACAAAACAATAAAAGCAAAAAGATTTGGTTTAAAGAAAAAATGCATTTGCTTTGTTTTGCTGTGCCTTTTTGGTGTGTGTCCAGCCGGCTTTCCTTATGTATTTGTTCTTCTTCAAAGATCTGCGACCAAACAAATTTATAATAAATTCAAAGTCAGTCTGTGACGCTCTTGTAAAATGTTTATACTGCCCCCTAATTTCTTGAAATTTAAAATAATCAAGCAAATTATTATCACTATATTACACTCTTCTTTTATACAGTTATGTTGGCCACCATTTCCTTCCCCTTCTTTTCCTCGTGTCTCAATGAGCATGTATACTACCACAACTACTTGTTTATCCATAGTAGTGACGTATTATTATTATTATTATTATTATTAGCACCGCGTCTTACTACCCGTTCGGGTTATACGCACTTACGCTAATGTGTAATGGTAGGGTGATTGTGAGATGAAATGGAGGACCTACAGTTTAACGTGGAATCCGAACCACGGTGGAGGCCTGGCATTCCCCACACTCACAAGATGTCTTGTCAGAGGTGAAGGAAGGGTTTGGTAATCAGATAAATCTGTGCCGGGACCGAGGATCGAACCCCGGCCGCCAGCATAGAAGTCTGAAACCTTACCCCTAGACTAATGACGTATTAATTCCACAAATGCAACAGAGCACTGATGGAAAATATGTAATCGCAACAATGATCGTAATGAAACGATGATCGGTTTGGCTGAAATGTTGTCTCAAACATGTCATGGGTAACATCTGCCCACACTAGCTTTGATCGTGACGTGGATACGATGTGAGGGTCTGTTACAAGTGTGGACCCCAGCTTAAAACCATGTGATCACTGAAGTGGGTTATTCATTGTTACTCATAGGAGTGATTAGAAGAGAGATTATATAACATTCCCTAGATTTAATTACTGGTGAGCAATGATAATATCTTCTTAATAAGTCAACAATCAGAAGGTTGGTTTGATGTGACTATTAGCCATCTGTAACTGGCTATGCACTCAGCCCTCCGGCTTGTTAGTGCCAACTGCACCATTTGGAAAAAATCATCATGTACAAGGGGATTACAAAGGTGTGATGGTTCCCTGTTGTATTCCGCACTGAATTTCTATGAGTCGACGTGAAAGAACCTACACATTTTTCTTGAAAAATATTTTCATATAACTATCAGTGTTATTTTATATGACACAAATTACATGGGGCTGAAAGCTTTG
>CABFOV010000713.1:94685-117113 GCA_902141375.1 Timema poppense
ACCTTACCCCAAGACCACCGAGGTCAAAATTATTATTCTATCAAAGTTAAATTGATTAATTATGTTTACTTTGCTCTAAGTAATAAATTAATTATCGGATGTTGTTTTGCTTTCACAAGGATTAGGTTTGTGTGAGTCTCTGTTGATAACATCTCCAGATATTAAATTTGTATACAAATTGACAGATTCCTTTCCGTAGATATATTATATTGGTGAAACGTGAAATATTTAAATACAAACTAACTTGTTTTATAACCGTAAATCTAATAAATTAACATAGCCCTAGATATATGGTAATGGGATATCAGAATGAACTCGTGTACAATTAGTAAATATCAACCTATCTTGTAGTATCGTTTAGTAATATCAGAATATCAAATTCCAATATTTGATGTTGAGTTTTTGGGGTGTTACTTTAGGTTAATATTGTTTTATAAATTATAAAGTGATAATTAGATATAGATAAATATATAATTATTGCAACATTTTAATATGTTTTTGAAAATGTTTAAAAAATATTTAGTCAAATGAAAGTGTCTTGTTTGAATCCACTTTAGCTCTAGATACGTGAACGTACATTTTCTTTGGACCTCTTAAAATCCCTATGGAAAAAAATTAACACCTCTAATCTTAGCATTATTCACGTAGTAAGGGGATTGGAAAACAACAGTTACAACCCAAATTTGTAAGACCACCACTACAGTGCACTCAGTCATGATTCGAACCTTCCCATAATCGAAAATTCATTCTATTATAAGCTGGAAGCATTGCAACACCTAGCCAACAATTATTACCACAATGTTTACAAAATAATGTTTTTTTAAAATAAATATAAAGTTTAACTTTTCAAAATAAAATATTGATTACTAATATTTATTTCAAGGTAGAGTTTCTATTTTATAATCATTACAAATTTGAATATTTTTTTTTATAATTTTCTAGAAAATGTTTCCAATATAATTGCATATTAGATATGTTATATAAGTCGAAGCTAAAACTGAATGTCTCCAGTACAAGAACAGTTTCGTAAGGATAATTGGTCGATGGAACCCCACTAATCTCAAAATAACGAAAGAAATACCAATTTGCGAGCTTGTCGTCAAGTGAGTGGAACAATCTAAAACTTGGGTCGGGGGAGATTGTTGAGCTAATGAAATGTTTTTATTTTAGCGGCCAGTCTATACTGACGTCATTAACTAACGAGTAGTTATGGCTGCAAAGTTTGGCTTGGCATCCCCTAAAACCGTTATTAGAAGGGCAAGAGTCCCCCAACACACCCTTTCCCCCCCTCAAACCGACTCACATTTCCCTTAGGAACAAGAGCTTGTAAATCAAAACCATTGCCGAACTTTCTTGCTTAAGGTTTGAACGAACTTCGTCCCTTATTAGTCGTTAAACTCCGTTCCAGCAGTGACATATATACATTGTTTTCTTGACCCAGAAACATTGAATATAACCTTTAACGGCAAACTTAATGTAGATGATTGTTCTCCCTTATTTAATGACATTCTCAACTTTTGATTAAATCTGTCAAGTGCTATTGAAAGTTTATTTATGTCTGATTATAAAAGTCAAAATTTTAACACAAAGTTTTGATCCATAATAAAGGATTATTTGGAAGTCAAATGTAACTTGATAAAAATCAATGATTATATATGAATAAAAAATAAAATTGATTTATGTAGTTTGTATGAAATATCAATTTGTATATGAGCTGTATTTTTTTCTTAATATCAAGTACAACTAATTGTAAATATACAATATAATTATTACAGATTTTCGACTATGTAAGATCCGAATCAAGGAGCGCGTAGGCTGAAGAGTAAACCTCTTCTTATATAGTTTGTCAGTGACAGGAAGATTGAGGTTCGAAGACTAGACGCAAGAAGTGTATCAGCACACACACACACACACACACACACACACACACACACATATATATATATATATATATATACTTTTGGACTAAACAGAAATGAGAAATCTTTAAGAATTTTTTTTTAATTTACACCCCAATAGGGATGCGTTATGAAAGTTTTCACCAAGTAATTTTTATTGGTAATACCTAAGAATTAAAGATACAGAATATTAGCTTTCAAATAATTTATATTAGTAATTTTTACGTGCAATTTAATTTAACCAATCACTTATATTTATTGATATGAAATTACGAAAATTTATTTGTTAACCAAGTAGATTTCTTAAGTTAAGCATTGGAGTTTGAAATTTGTTTTCCACTATTGGGTTTAAAATAATTGTCTCAATTTAAATAATATTACTGAAAACTTTTCACTCAGTTTTGCAACCATTGTTGGTAGAAAGTTATCAATATCAGGTGGAAAAAAATAAAGCCAGGCTAAAGTAAAATTAATGTTCCCCTAGTAGGCAAAAAGGGTGCCTCTGATTAGTTAAGCGATGTGCGCTAACAAAGAAAACAAAATTAATGTGAAGCAAAGAGGCTCTAAAAGTCGTGACAATAATAGAACACTTTTTTTTACCAGACCTAAGAAAGAATTTGACACTTTTGAATAGGTACTAAGAAATAAACGGTGTTAACAGATAGGAATATAATTCAAAGAAGTGGTCAAAAACAAAATCCACGAAGGCAATACTTGTTACCATTCAGATTTTAAGCTATTGTTTTCTCTTATTCTGATTATATATATTAAACTGATAGTAGTACAAAATTACAATCCTACCCGTTGTTGTGAAGCGTGCGTGCATTCTCACTCTGTACTAAAAGAAAAGATTGAGAGTTTTTGAGGACAGATTTAAGATGAAAACGTTTTCTGTTGAGGGGAGATGGTACTAAAAAAAGTTATTTATCTTAAAAAATTGTTTAACATTTGCTGATTCATAATATATTTACTTTTTTGCTCTAAGCTTATTTTTAAGATTCTAATTCAATATATTTGTTTTAGGTTTTGTTTTGTTAAATTTTGCTAGGCTTTTTAATACATTTATCTACTCCAACAATATAATCTCTTTATTTTAATTTAATAAAGATAAATATTGATTTTATTGCAAGGATATTTTGTTTTATATTGTTAGCATCACTGAACATAGTAAAAGTTAATGTTATTTGTCATAGTTTGTTTTTATTGCAAGTATATTTGGGTCTAAATATTAGTATCACATAATTAAAAGTAGAAGCATTGGTTTTTATGTGATAATATTGTTTTATTTTATAAAAGTAAATGTTATATTTCATTGTTGGATAATTTATATGTTTTTAGTTTTCATTTGATACTTAATATGCCAAGAATAAATAAATGTAACCTGAAGAAATGTTTTGGGAACAAAATGAAAACAAATAATATTATACTTCTACTAGTAACCACGACATTGATGCTAGGTGTGATACACCAAACCATTGTAGACCTGAAACGTTACCAGGTCCTAATAGGACTTCTGGGAAGAACATTTGATATATAATAAAAACCAAGAGCAAATATATAAGTTTCAAGGACCCCAAGAATAATTAGGACATGTTATAATGAACTTGGAAATATTATCAGAAGCTATTTTAAGATTTCTCTTTGTAAGCATTGTTGTAATGGTTTACTCAGACTATTTAAAAATGGGCCCAAGTGGGATTTGGTATCTACATTTTACTTTTTATTTGAAAACTGTGGGGAAAAGCAGCACTTCAATAACTCAAAAATATTAAAAAAACACAATGAAATAAATGTGATGTAAAGTCCGTTCACCGTAGGAATTGGTTTCTGAAAGTCCTTTTTCCTTTCCATAAAATTATTATATAGTAGGATATTGGTAGGAAAAAAGACCTTTCAGAAAGTAATTCCTACCGTGAATGGAATATATGTATAGGATTTACGTTCAATCGGTAAAGGCAGAGCTGGGGTGTTAGGGGGCAGATGTTGAACTCTATACTGATTCTTACAGCTCCACCAACAAAGTTCTCTAAAATATTAAACTATTTTTTGAGTGCAGTGGAATATGTCGCAGAAAGTTACATGAAAATAGCGGTTACAGAAGCTGTTTATGATAATGAAGGAAGTAGTGAAATAACTTAAGCATTCGATGGCCCCTGGCAAAAATAAGGTCACTCTTCATTGCATGGTGTGATGAATGCCATAATCATTTATAATGGTAAGGTTTTTGATGAAAAATGTCTTTCAAAATTTTTTCATGGATGTCAAGGTTCCCATAAAAATCACGAATGCAAAGCTAATTTCAACGGTGCTAGTGGAGGTATTGAATCAGCAGGAGAAGTTGAAATTTTCAAAAACTCGGAAGTAAACCGTGAAGTAAAATACACACACTATCTTGGAGATGGAGATTCTAAGACATTCAAGAAAGTTTTGTAAGAAAAACCTTATGGCGAAACACCTATTGTAAAATTTGAATGTGTAGGTCACATATAAAAGAGAATAGGAACTCGACTTAGAAGAATGTGCAAGGAAATGATGGGGACAAAGCTTGAAGATCGTAAAGGTTTAGGAGGTAAAGTAAGATTGTCAGACAGCACAATAGGCAACATACAAAACTACTATGAAATGGCTATAAGAAGGAATTCGGACAGTGTTGAAAACCTGAGAAAAGATGTTTGGGTTATTATGTTTCATAAACTATCAAAAGACCAAAATCCTCAACACGGTTTGTGTCCATCTGGTGAAAATAGCTGGTGCAAGTATAATAAGGCCAAATTGTCTGGAATTGCCTATAAGCACAAAATTTTCTTCCAGAATGTGTTCTGAAAACCATAAAACCAATTTTCATGGATTTAGCCAACCTTGAACTTTTGAAAACGTTTCTTCATGCGAAAACAAAAAAAAACCTAATGAGAGTTTCAATGGTGTTATCTAGTCTTGACTTCTTAAAACCACGCTTAATGGCATCAAAATATTGAGTTTGAGTGTGAATCATTCAGTAATTACTTACAATGATGGCAATATTGGTAAACCTGGTGTTCTAAAGAAGTTAGGGATAAATTACAGTTCAAATACCATAATTGGCCTAAAGTTTATTAATTCAGTAAGAATAGGAAGGCGGTTTACGCACTTAAACTCCTGTCAAAGGTCGCAAGAATGAAGAATTGGCCAGTAAAAAGGAGGAGCTATGATAAGGAAATTGAGAGAAAAGGATCCTAATGACCCTGAGCATGGTCCAGAAATGCAGTGAAAAAGTAAACATGGCATAAATACATACATTTCTTGTGATCAAAAATATTTTATTTATTCCTTTATATTAAAGCTTAACTTAAAAAAAAAAAATTATTTTTTTTCAAATTTAGGTACTAGTTTCTCAACCATTTTATAAGAATATAATGACTTTTTTTCCATATATTCTCTTATGTTTTTTGTGTATTCTATACCAGTTACAATTCTTAAATTTTGAATTGAAAAAGAGAAAATAAATATTTTACATGAAAAAATGTGTAGAAAAAAAAAAAAAAATCATATTTGAAAATTAAAACGTTGTAAATATATAAATTGGTATACCAATTTTAGCTCCAACTTTTATGACGAATAGTCAATGATAAATGTGTACCTACACATTGTCATTTTAACATGGATGAGATAGGGAGTACTTTACCCCCTTAAGAGAGATAAACAAGTAAAGAGGATGGAGAAAGTTACGTAATAAAAGAGCTTCCTGCTTGGTATGAAACCCCAAACAGATTAAGCATAAACAAGTTGTGCAGAAAGAGGTGGGATGACCATTTTGAGCATATGGGTAAATACCAGAGGTGTACACAGTATTTTAGTTGGGAGACCTGAAGAAATCATACAACTTGGTAGATCAAGACGTCGATAGGGGGACGATATTCAAATATATTTGAAGAAGGTCAAGTGTCAAGTAACGGATTGGATGGAGGTGTCTCAGGAGAGCGTCTAACGGAAAACCGATTTTCTGGCGGCGATTAACTCTCGAGTTTCTAAGGACACAGAATTAGTTGGTTGAAGGTATGTGCCAAACTATTCCTTGGTTTTCCCTTTCTAGCCACATAGTTAATATATATATGGCAACTCACTGTCATGAAGGACCGTTTAGCTATGCGCACATGGTTACGTTATTTTAGCACCACGTCTTAATATCCATTAGGTTTATACTTTTCATTGTTAAGTAATTAAAGAACAATGATTGCGGATTGCAAACCATGCTAGTATGGTTTGCTGTATTTTGATGATTGGTCTAGAAGTCGTGTTTTTATAAAACAATTTTTATGACGTCACAAAGGATTGAGTATTTTTTATATCAATACTCGCGCAGGTTAATTATTACAAGTTTGCGAATAACAGTGAAAAATTTCCACACAAAAAATTGTACCACTAATTTACACCCATTTACCTAAATGTATTGGTGAATTATTAGTATAATTATTTTTATAAAGACCAAATTTGAAGGAATTAAGTTAATTTTTTTGTTTTAAAAGTTTAGGTACCTTGTTTTTGCTTTTATAAATAAATAAGATTTACTATAGCTAAATATGTTTTAATTTAAATCTAGAGCTTGAGGCAACAATGTGCCTTATCACAGCTTCGGGTGTCCATCTCACTCGACAGATAACACCTAATTAGGTAGGTAATATGGCTTGAAACAAGCATCGAATCGTGGGACAGTTCTCTGTGTTATATATTTAAAATAGCAGTGTCATTGAGACCAATGAAACAGTTTAATCCAATTTTTTTTAAATATAACAAAATTTAAAAATAACTATTTTAAAATGAAAAGCTATTTCACTGATTCCAATTTGGCCGTTGTCAAAAAATAATGCATTAAATTTGACTTTGATATGATTTCTGGATCAAATATAATATTGTATCTAATTCTAATTACCCGGTTAGTTGGTCATAAAAAAGGGCTCATAACCCTTAAATAGCAACGTGAAACTTTTGCAGTACAAGCTCTTGAATAAGAGGGATTCAATACAATAAAATAAAATTAATGTTTTCAAAAAATTATATAAATAGGAGTGCGTAGTGTAACTAACATTATGTTTTTGGAGTGAAATATAGCAGGGTACACAACCCGTCTCCAACGCACGCCACTCACTCCTAGGAAGCGGGAAATATCACTGTCCTCCTTTTAGAAAACCATTTATATTTAATATGATGAGGTTGAAGGCTAAGTTATAAGGGATCTTAACATTATACATATCTAAACCTAGGGATAAATGGCATAACTATAATAGTAAAAAGTTCAAGTCTTAAAGAAAACTTTGCTTTTATTTCAGCCAACATCTTATTAAAGAACATAGCATTTCTTTAAAGAATCTAAGAATATTTTTTTAATACAATATCTGTAAAAGCTGAAGTGCAATAATAACACTCTATGATTATTGTTTTTTACAAGAAAACTTTCCATGAACATACGTGAATTACCTTTTAATGCCTAGCATTATCAATATGGCGTATGACAACATATAATCCTTTCAATGCCTAGCATTATAAATATGGCGTATAATACCATATAAACTTAAATGAGATTTCCCAACAATGACCTATTTTAGTGCTAGTCAAAATTGTAGCTAACAGCAATTAATGTTCCGTGGTTACCCCATAAATGACTAGCATACGCATGACGTCTCCACAAATAAATAACAAAAACTTATTACGGAATCCTCCAAAAGTAGATGTCATACTAACTTCAAAATCCTGATAAATAAACTTAGAAATACATTCATTAAAGTTAAGGATAATTCCTAACTTTATTATTAAACTTTCCTGGCCTAAATATTATTAACACTCTGCCACCTTCAATAACTATGAAACATAACTCCTAAGCTAGATACATAAAGTTAAATATATAAGAATAGTTATCAACGTCACGCATTCTAACAACTGAATAATTAGGACCTAATATTATAAAATAACTTCCCAATATGGATACTAAGTCAACAAGCGTTGAACCACAATTCTTAAAGTTAAATAATTAAATCAAAATTGATACGCACAATTTAACTAACACTAGAAAAAATTCAAAATTAACATTAAAAAAAACTTCCCCACATTACTTTTGTAGTTTAAGTAAAGTCCTATTTCCCTACAATCCATGCGTAACATAAGTGAAGTTAAACTTAATGTTCAGTAAAACGAACGAAGATTCATATAATATATCAAAAACAATATTTACACGTAAAACGATCAAAAGGGAATTTAGAAAAATTACAATATTTATATTTGTGCCGAAATAGAGTTTCTCCTTACATTTTATAAGTATGTCCTTGAAGCCTACGCTTCGTCTAATGTCCGAGCCTAATCCAAGAGTGGTCTCTCTCTTGATGGGCGGTCTTTTATATGGTGCGAAACTCATCGAACACTCGAGACGGGATTACACAAGGGTGGAGATCACAGAGTTAAAATACACGGAGAGGGGGGAGGTGCGTTGTACTAGACGCGTTGAGAATCTTCTAGCAAGGCCTCAGAGCTTTTATCCTTTTCTAGATGTCCATGTTGTTATTGAGACAGGTGGTGGTGCATAGTGGCAAAATGCAGCACTAGGATCAGCGCTCTTAGATGTTTCAATGTTGTTATCGTGTGTGGACGTGTTGTTCTTTCCGCGCGCTCGTTCGGTTGGTGAGATTGGGTAAGTGATGTTTTGATTGACTAACCCAATTTAGGATACCTTGTAACAATAATTGCTACACTTTGTTTCGAAATTGGTAACGTGGGGTGCCAGCAGACCCCCAATGTTCTTTAATATTTTTTTTGTTTTACTTACCACCTTTTAATTTTTGCTATTAAATTTGCAAATAATTGTAAAAAAATACTCATTTGAAACTTTATTTATTAAAAATATACATCAATTCACATATATTTCACCTTCAGACATATCCTCCGTTTCAATAAGCAATTGCCTTATACAATTACAGTCCATTTCGTATAGTTTTACTCTCTAAAGAAAAACACATGATATTTGTTTAGATTTTTAAAATTTTCTAAATAGAACATATTGTAATTGTAACTAAATTTTCTACACAGAGTCATTTTATATTTCTAATCAAAATATTGCTCTTTGTGAAACCAGAATCAAATATATTGTTTTTTAAACATTATTCTGTTACTAAGCTTATATGGTCAGTACTCAGGCATCGCAGTTTTCGGTCAGTGCACTGTACAAATAAAAATAAAATATGTATGTTTTTTTACCAGCTAGCTGATGAGGCCATTAAACTCTACAAAACGTCATCGTTGTAGTACTATCCATTAGATAAAACATACAATTCATTTCAGATAATATATTACATAAAAAATGCATTGAACATAACAAAAAACAGCATAATCTACTCCAACTATTAACCATTTAAATGAATAATATAATTTCTAAACTAAGGTACAGTATTTTGTGAATTTGTGACTTAACTGAAGAAACAATTTGGTAGAAAACTGTTACACAAATAATAGCGTGGGGATTTGGACAACCCCAGAGACAATTAAAGGGTCAAACACCTTTGTTATAAGAAACACAAATAGGAGAGAGTCTTAAAAGAAGGTAATGAGCGCGAGAGCAGTGTAGTCAACCCACCGTAAAAAATATTCCCATTAGATACTAGGTGGGTATCTGGTAGATGTTACCATTCTAGTGTTAAGAGCTATACAAATTTAAATTTTTTCCTATATTTAGTTACATAAAGTTACGATCTTATTTATACTGATTTATGAACGTTGTAACATTTAATAAAATGGCTGTAAAATATAGATTTATTCAAACATGTGTTTTTTATTTTTTAAATAATAATATTACTATCTCAAAAAAACTACTTTGTGACATCGACCCAAGACCTTAAATTGTTTAGTAAAGAACAAGTATTTTCTATTGGTTTGGTTAAATATCCAAAAATGATAAGTATATCTATTTGAATTGTAATATTATAGGATTACTATACAATTTAAATATATACAAAATTGAAAGTACAATTTATTGGTGAGAATGTTTTGTGGTTGTAAAACTAAAGCTTATCACTTGAAGATTGTTGGCGATTATTTTGTTTATTACTCTTAATTAAATAACCAAATTGGATCAAAGTCTTTAAAATATAATTGTAATAAAACTATAATTTGATCCAGTTGATTGGCTAAAAGCGACCCTAATGTCATATTTTTCAATGTTAGTAATCATTAATATGCTAGTTTTTAATTATTTCTATGTCACAGATTGATGTCAATACTACCAGAACTAACAAAACCTAACCTTTCATTTGTAGATACATGAAAGTTTAGGTTTTGTTAGGTTAGTCTAGCGTAGCAACCCTAAATATATTTGATGGAGGTCAGTTTTAAAAACTCGACATATTTCCGCGGTCCATTAACACTTTAACATTGACTCAAGTTCAAGCCCTATAGGACTATACTATTTCAAACAGGTGATTTTCTTTCCTTTTATATATTTTATTTATTTATTATTGCTGGCCTTCCATGTCTGCTACCCGTTCATCACCGAAATAGAATAATTTCTTCTGTTATACGCTATCTCGTTAAGTTTCTTAAAAGTGTATCGCGGTCCGCCATTCGGTGACCACTGGTATCGCGTGTTATAAAGGCATATTTCTGTAACTTAATTAAACTTAGTAAGAGTGGCTAGAGTGAAAATTAACTAATTATTTTTATATAATAATAATAATAATAATACGAATTGTATTACTAAATAACTCTAAAATTGGGTGCTTGTGTATATTTCAGTTAGAGATAGCTCGTTACGATAGCCACATGGCCAATTGCATCACTCTCGCAATAGACTGTTGGTGAAAGGGAGCTCGGGGATCAAATCCCTGCCGGGTGTATTGAGGCTGGTTTTTTCTAGATGGTTTTCCACTCTCCCTTTAAAATGCAACCCTCCTCATCCATAACACATTTGTGTGATTAGCAAATAGACGTATAGCCCGAATGGTAGTAAGAAGTGGTGATTAAAAAAAGTAATATACATACACACAAAGCAACAATCGAGTATTAGTTTAATTTATAACGTTTTAATTTGTCACTCTACACTGCTAGCTGTCTTTTAGTTATAGTTGTTGGTATGAATACATATGTAAGCTATGAAATTATAAGATCAAATTTAATAAATATGCTTATCGATAAGTGTAAAATTATCATAGGCCAACTAAACACTTTTTTCTAACTAATATAAATATAAACCATTCAAACCATAAATACAGGTCAATGAATTAAAATCTGAAATTTTTCTTTGAATTTAAAATTACCATTTATATTTTAGGCTCTTCTTGCTTTTGAAAGGAAAATCACATGTCGACCAATTAAAATGTTTAAATAAATAAAATTTATATTTTTTTATAATTTATATTTTTAATCAGTTTCCAAGCTTGAATAATGTTCGCACCTTTTTAGTTGTTCCTCTAAAATTTCACCAAATTTAAGTTTTCTATATGATTGAGGGTAACAAAGACTTTTCTGGAAAGATTATATATATATATATAAAACATTAGGCTTTTATTTACTATCATTATCTTCATAAAAAAAAGTGAAATAATTAGGTACATACGGGCATATATGTTATATATATATATCTATATATATATATATATATATATATATCATATGTATAAAACAGGCATATAATATAATTATGTTATTTATATCATATATGCAAGTATATATAGTAATAATTATATATATATCACTTTTGGATTATCGTGAACACAAAAGCACCGGTAAAATATCAATTTGAGTTGTTTGGTTCTACTACCACAAAAACGGGATAATAGTAAGGGAGGATGGGGTTGGTTAGTGTATTTTTGAGGTGGGACTCATACTCTACCCAAAAGTATCATCTATAATATATTTTAATATAATCGATAGATTTTGACCAGACTTTGAGATTACCCATTGACCTACCATGTCACTTTTGAGTCACAGTTCGTCATAAAGAATATCAATCAACTCATTGGAATGGCAACACGCTCGCATTGTTGTGTGTATGGTCACATATAATATACGTCATTGCGCAGTTATGTACAGGGTGTTTCACTCGCTATGAACCCTTGAGTTGCCCTTATAACCTTCAAACTAATGGAAGTAAGTATTGTATGAGAAGCACTCAGGGGCCTACACAGAGCGAAAAATCCTGTATATTACACCCCATTCGCGAACTTGCACATTTCATGAATTGGACCAATTTCCATTCATTCAGTGAGCTAGCCTCCCCTTCTTATCATTTCAGAAACTGGACCAAAAAAAAGTCCAGTTTCTGAAAAGTACAGTGCTTGTACTGCCTATCTCATGAACTTGGCGGCTCCAATCTTTACACAATTAATAAACAGAACGAGCTTTTTTTCAGTTCATAGGATAAGTGGAAAAATGTTTAGTATTTAAGTTTATTTAACTTCTAATCGTTTTATAATGGAAGGGTAGGTTAAATTAGAATGGCCTAGTTTAATATAATATCATCAAATGAATTTCAATTAAGCTTTTAGTAAATAACCCGCCTCGGTGGCGTAGTTGGCTAACGTGCGTGTCGTGTTAAGCTCGACTGCTGATGACGGGGAGATCGAGGTTCGGATCTCGGTCGGGTGAACTGGGGGTGGTTTTCCACTCTACCTCCACGTACATGTGGGTTCACTTCCTCTAATTCAACCTTCCCAATTCATAATCCATTAGAGTAATTAGTACTTAAAGCGTATAACCCGAACGGGTAGTAAGACGCGATGCTAAATATTATTATTATTGTAGTAAATAGTATAAGTACAAATTCATAAAATGGGCAAGAGTTAATGCAATTTTTACTCAGTTTGTGAAATGTTCTAGCGAAGAGGCCAGTTTACGGAAAGAGCGGCATTTTTCCCAGTTCATCAAATGGGCTGTTTCATTATTGTGTGGTAACATATTCAAACACAAGTACTACACGACCCTATGTTTCATCCTTACAAGCTTATGAACGTTATTTATTTTATTTTGTACCATGTATTACTATTTGTCTGAGTTATCTGCATATTTTCACTAATGGGGATGGGGAAGGTAGGATTTACCGGAATTTTATCCAAATTTGAGTGACTAAAAAGTGGTTAATAAATTAATAAAATTACTCTCAATACACCTCGCCAAGATTAAGAACCTCACCTCACCTCCCAGTAACAAGCAAGCCACATCAGGTGAACTTGAAGTCTTAGCCCACGTAGTCACAGATCTGGTTTGGGTCTGTACCATAAACTAAAAATTATTTTTATTGTCAATCAAATCCTCCAGCCTAAAAATACAATTATTGTTATAAAATGTTCTTAGTCTTGTTAAATACGTCATTGGTAGGAGTATTGTGTGGTTTCTTTTGACAGAATCTCGTGAAAAATCCAAAAGAAATATTTTCATTTCGTTTAAAGAAGAACAAAAACAGACGTTCTCGTTTTCACTCGCAGTGGCAGGCTCGTTTAATCCAATTAACGGTTGATTGGAAAGTCAGGATTTAAATCCTGGAGGAGTAAACTTAGGGTTGAAATCCCTTAAATGGTTTCTCTCTCTCTCCCCCTCCATGAGAAATTGTGTATATTTCCTCTAAGCCCAAACTACCTTAGCAATTAGTGTAATTAAATACGAATAGACCTGACGAATAGTAAAACGTTGTGTAAGGAACCACTTAGAGTTAGTAAATAGAAAATGAAAAGCAGATATAAAATATGGGTTGAAATCTCAGATCATAATTATTTTCTAAATACTTGTTTAAAACTAAAACAGTTTAAGTATTAACACCAGTTTTTGTTATTTATTTTTCCCATTTAAATGTGTGGAACTTTAAAATAATTAAAATAAGGCATATTGTACTAAGGAAGGAATTAATCCTGCTTACCCCGTCCAAAGAACGAACTCAATGTTATCGCCATGCTTGGTCCTCATGGCTTTCGCTGCAGATTCCACCAAAGCCCACGGCGAGTCGCAGTTGTAGTCTCCGAACTTACCGACCGGTTTCTGTACATTGATACCGTTTTCTGTCCGCCAGCAATCTGAAATATGAAGGACAACGTGAAATGCCATCACTGTACACATGCAGCCATTAGAGACTAAACAAACCGGTGAATGAAGTCGACCTCTTGGTGGATACTGAGTGGGTGTGCCTGGATTGCATCTTGAGTCGTAACATTTTAAAATGTTGGTGAAGGTTGAGGTTTGGGTTTTATGTAGGAGTTGAAATTGGTATTTATATTTTGTGGGGGAGTGAAAATGGGTCTGCGTGGTGGTTTTGATGGTATTTTATGGAAAGTTTAAAATAGTTTTTTTTGTCCGGAGGATCATATAGGCATTGTATAAAGTTGAGTTGTGATTTTTGTGTTGGAGGAGGGGTTTAAATGGGTTTGTGAGTTTAAATGGGGCTTCGTGGAGAGTTGAGATGAGGTTTAATAAAGAGGTATAAATATTTTTTTGAAAAAGTTGAGATGGGATTTTATGTGGGGTTTGAGAAGGGACTTGTATGTAGGGGCTAAGATGATACTTTATGTGGTGGTTGAGATGAGGCTTTGTGTTGGTTTATATGTGCTCTTAGCGCTGGGCTAAGATGGAAATGTATGTGGGGATTATTTGTATTATTATTTATTATTTTAGCACCGCTTCTTACTAACTGGTTACTGGACAGGCGATAAGCATATATACTTACTACGCTAACGAGATAGGGATGAGGAAGGTTGAATTTAGAGGAAGTGTACCCACACTTGCAAGGAGGAAGACTAGAAAACCATTCAGGGGACACCACCCTCAGTATAATAAATCCGGGAATCCCAATCTCTCTATAATCGGTGGTCTAGTCTATTCCAAGATTGACGCCTTAGACCATGCGGCTACCGAAGTAGGTATATTTATGGATTAAGATGGATTAAGATGTGGGAGTTGATTTTGGATGGCAAATGTGTGTTATTTGAAATAAAACTTTACTGTGATTATTTAGAAGGCGTTTTGTATGGATGGTTAATTTTTCTGAGACTGGGTTGTTGGTGGTTGGCATTTTTGGGGTAGGTGGGGTTTTTATTGAGGAATGTAATCGATTGTAAGTTAGGGGATACTTACGTAGGGGGAGGGAAGGAGACATGGGTTGGAATGGTCGTGATGAATAAAACACAACTTTATTTAAAATCATTACTTTCCGTTTAAGTTGCGTATACATTTTAAAGTGTTCAAGGAAAATTAATTTATTATTTATCTTACAAATATAGTTTAAAAATACTAAATAAATTAATAAATATTGTATAATTTACATATCTTGAGAAATTTAACTATTATTTTCATTGATATAATAGCTATATTAAATAAATAATTATTTCAATTCTGAATAAAACCTAAATGTAACGATGGAAATACTTACTTTTCCTTGTATTACCTCCTGTGGAGTAGTGTACATCATAATGGATATCTGTTATGTGCCAAAAATAACCTGAAAATAAAACAGAAATAAATAAAAATAATTCGTAAGATAAGACTGAAACATAACAAAGCAAGTGATATATTATTGTATATGTCTAGGTATATATTTATACATAATGGCTAGCTTCATTAAATAATAATAATAATAATAATAGCCTTAAGTAGCGGGCATCGTCCTAGATACATATCTTAGGGTAAAGATAGTAAAAAGTTTAAAAGAGGAAAAAAGAGTAGAAATATATCCAGTCAAAAAATACAAAGAGCTAGTAAAAAAGGGTAAAAAGTAGAAAATAGTTAATAGTAAAAAAGAGGATAAAATCAGCAATTAAGGAAAAAGGTATTATTTTAGTGTAAAAAGGTGTTAAAAATTAAAAAGGGCAAATAAAAAGTAAATATATTATATATTTTTTTTAGAATTATTTACATTTACGTAGTCACTTTTACCCCGTTTTACCTCTCCACCACTTTCAATTATTTGTTTATTTTAACCTTCTATCCCTTTTTGTACTATTTGCCCTCTTTATCCTTTTCTCTCTTTTTATCCTATGGCCCTTTTGTTAGTTCTACTCTTTTAATCCTTTCTACAGTTTTAAGCCTGTAAACCTACCGTATTTTTTAAAAAATTGGATTAGATATCCTTTTTACATTTTTTAACATTTCACACCTTTTTAATGAACTATCTGACTTTTCCTGGGGAAAATCATTTTATGCTAAAAAGGTAAGAAAGTCAATAAAGGCAAAACGTTAGAAATCAGATCTAATCTATTTTTTTTAAAAAGGGTAAGTAATAAGGTAAAAGGGACTAAAAGGATTAAGAGGTAATAAGGAAAAAGTAAAAATTGATAAAAATGGCATAAAAAACATTTCACCAGGCTCCTTTCTAAATATTAGATAAACTAATTATAATTTCTTATTCCTGGTAAATTAAAATTTTTGTCTCACTTGGAGGTTTTTTTTTACTTAACACACCTCCTCCACTATTTTATATATTTAAAATCTTAATTCTTTTATAGTTTATAGATTGTTCTTCATACCTGGTTGATGAATTTCAGTTTTATACCACAAAGAAAAATAGTTTTTTCTATTAGTTTGGGAATCGTAAGGGCCCCCTCCCCCTCTTTCCATTTAAACAACATAGAAATCTCCTAACCAATCTTAAAATTTATAGTTTCTATCTGGAGTTGTCTTTCTACCTCAATGCTAAGTTAAAATTCAAATCAAGCCTCAAAGTGTGTTTTTCAGTTAAAGATCTCAACCACCCTGTTTCAAGAAATCCTAACGAAAAATTTAACATCTTTAGAATTTAATATTTATTTGGGGGGGTTTATTTTTACTACTCGCTGAATTTCAGTTTTATACCACACTGAACAATAGCTTATTACTATTAGTTTTTGAAATATTTAACACCCCCTCAACTATTTCTCTCCAATTCACGCTTTTAAACTTCAAATCTAAAGGTTAACCGGGCTATCAGGAGTTGTCTCTCAATCTGTCTGACAAATTAATTTTCTATTTCATCAAAAAAAATAATTAATTACAAGCTCCACATTTAATAGAGCCAAATTTATAAATTTCCAGATTTTATATTTGTCTGGTTATATGAGGGAGTTTCCTCTATTTTCCTGCCAAGAAAATGTTCAAGTTTCCATGGTCATGGGTTGGGTAAGTACGGTGATGAGTGAGGGGTTATTTATTTCCTTTAATCTAATAGATTTATCAAATAAATGTACACTTATACACAACATGTATCTAAAAAATTCCAACAAACTTCGGCAGTTTATTCCTGAGGTAAAATAGAAGGATTGATAAAAGCAACTCAAGTTCCACCTCAAATATCATTGGCGGTATATGCCTCTAAAAAGTGAGGTAAAAACGTTATTATGTGAGATAATATGAAAACTGCTTGCGCTAGTAAAACGAATTTTTGCCCACTTATATATATTTGCGTATGGCTTGAAAATTATTGGTTCTATACACATCTATATTTCAAATAAAAGATCTGTATTACCTATATAGTGTGTACCTAAATATTTAAAATAAGTAATTTCATATATCAAATAATTTCGGAAATATTGTAACAAGATTAGTGTTTGACAGCGGGACCAGCGTGCTCTCATTGTTTACCCTGGCTGCGCTCCTTGTTCTCTTTGTCTCCCTCCTTGTCTAGCAGGTAGGCAGTGGCCTTCTCACTTGACTGGGGGATTGGAGGGGCCGTGGGATTGCGGGGGGAGGGAGGAGGGAGACACGTCTGGAGGTGCCTGGATCCCTTAAACTCTGGCCTAGTAGTCTAGAAGTGGAGGACTTGAGACCCTTATCTGAGACAACCCCTATATATACACGCTCAGCGATAGCCACGTGTGCTCAGTTCTTGGTTCTCAACCAGTGAGACCGGGAGTGGACCAGCGTGGGGACCGGCGTGTCCAATTTGGGGACCGGCGTGTCCAATTTGTGGACCGGCGTGTCCAATGTGGAGACCAGCGTGTCCAGTGTGGGGACCAGCGTGTCCAGTGTGAGGACCGGCGTGTCCAGTGTGCGGAACGGCGTGTCCAGTGAGTGGACCTGCGTGTCCAGTGTGTGTGGACCAGCGTGTTCAGTGTGTGGACCGGTGTGTCCAGTGTGTGAACCAGCGAGTCCGTTGTTCATGTGGCGCGTGCCGGTGTGGTGTGTATGGCGCTGGGACCTGTGGCAGGGTGCCGTGAGTGTATTTAACATTGAAATTGGATTGTGTCGCGGGCGGGTGTTTTGGGAAACTGATATTTGGATGTTTAACTATTTATTCCGTGTTTTTGTTAACAAGCTGTTTACTTGATTTGATGTAATTTTATTTGATGTGTTTTCATTTGTTTATTAACTTAAATACAATTACTAGCATTGCTTAGCTCAGTTAACTTTGAGTTATAATTTTTCAGCGTTATTCTATTTATTATGTCCTTATTGATTTATTAATTTACATAATTACTTTGTCTAACCAATTTGTTTAGTTGTTTGTATGTATATCTAATTCTGTTAATTTTGTTAGTGTTGTTTTTAATAATTAAAATCTTGGGTGATCTGCGAGTATTTTAATTCATATTTAGCCTGTAACATACCCTTATATCCTCAAAAGAACTCGTGGTTCACACGTTTATGTGTGAACGGCCCGTGAAGCCTTCCAGAGCACGCGCGCCCCAAGTTGCAATATGATTAAAATACGAACCAGACCGGAGAATTTAAAGTCATTTTGCCTAAAAAGTGAGCGTAACTATTTTTTTTATAATATTTATCTATTCTTGGAAATGAAATTTAATTAAATCGTTAGAGCTGATTTTGATAACTATCCCTAATTTTAGGGTTAGATATCTAATTCCAAAAAACCCTAGGGGCAACCTTATGAAAACCCCAGATACCAAACTTTAACCCAATAGGTAAAATAGTTCAAGCTCTACTCCACAGTGAATACAGACAGATAGACCGAAATATAGACAGACTGAAATTCAAAAATCACTTTTTCGGATTCAGGGTTTATGAAACGTCAAAATTCATCAAAATCTCTAGTTTAATTTTTTTGACGATCACACTACTTTCTCTACCTGTAAGATAGCGGGAAAGTATATATTGGCCCATGGCTGCATTTTTTATGAAGATTGTGGCTATGAAGCCTTTAAACTGCTAAAACAATTCTTATTTGTATTAGAATTTTTGGTTGTAACCTTGTTTAAAAAAAAATAAGTCTAACAATTATTCTAATATCTATTATTATTATTATTAGCACCCGTTCGGGTTATACGCACTTACTCTAATGTGTAATGGTAGGGTGATTGTGAGATGAGATGAAGGACCTACAGTTTGACGTGGAATCCGAACCACGGTGGAGGCCTGGCATTCCTCACATTCACAAGATGTATTGTCAGAGGTGAAGGAAGGGTTTGGTAATCAGATAAATCTTTGCTGGGACCGAGGATTGAACCCCGGTCGCCAGAATAGAAGTCTGACACCTTACCCCTAGACTGCCAGGTCACCTATTCTAATATCAAAAGTTCAACATATTTCTTGAAACGTCATTAGAATTATGCTCATTTAATCTATCAATGAATATTTATACTTATTTACTTAGCACCACGTCTTACTACCCGTTCAGATTATAAGCTTAAGTTCTAAATACTCTAATAGGTGAGGAATTGGAAAGGTTGAATATAGAGGTAGTGAACCCTAATTTGCATCGATAGAGTGTGGAAAGCCTTTTAGGAAAAACCACCTCCAGTCACCTGAACGAGATTTGAACTGCATTTACCTGTCTTCGGCAGTCTAGCTCAACATGAAACTAGCGCGTTAGCCAATTACGCCACCAAGGCGAGTGAATGTTTATAAAACTATAATACCTAAAATGTAAGCTTTATTGTCCTATAAAAACTTATTTAAACTTTTCTCCTCTATTTTGATGTAAACCATATTTTTTAATAAGAAACTAATTCAAATAATAATAAGGGATTTCTGAACTTCAGTTACGCGTCTCAGTTCTCTAGTAGGTTGAAAGCTGCTCCCCCATGATTTATAAAGGAAAGCTATCATTATAATTAAAATTAAAATTTACTTTATTTCTTTGTATCTTTTATTTCTCCACACATAAGAAAGTTTATCATTTTTTAATATAGTCTAGCATTTAAAAAAATCTGTCACCATAGCTAAGTTGCCAACATATATGCCCACTGAGACAAGGGTCCCGGGTTCAATTCATGGCTTGACAAAATATTTATTATTGGTAAAATGTGGGTTTAGACTTTCATAGTGATAAATTAACTTCCAGGGACTGGAGGATGTGCCTGTCCTTGTATTAAGTTAGATAATTAGGCCTATGAAGCTAAGACAGGCCTAGCAACCCGGTAGTGGAAAATAAATGGTTTGAATAAATAATTTACCCAGGCCAAATTCTGGAAACAATAATGGATTTAAGAAAAGTGTATCATTTTTATACTCAAAATACTAGCGTCTATTTCAAAATAAACTGTTCTTCTTATTTTAATTGATAGTCCTTTCCCAAAGTAAATTACCCCAATGCCTTCCAGCCATGTCAATCAGTGACTCTTTCCCAAATTATACCACGCCAGTCCAGGTCAAGGTATGAACTTATAAGATTAATTCTATATTTTATGGATGAATTAAGGTTTAATTTATATTAAGTGTAGCGCATTTTTTTAACTCTTATTATTGTTTTAACCTAAAGTATTTACACAAAATGCTAGTAAGTGCCTGGAATTGCATTTTAAGTGGATCTCGATTCACTATTTTCTCTATTAGGAAATGTCATTTATAAACTTATTACTCTAAGGAATTAAATGAATTTTCTCAGAGGAGGTACATTAGTGTTGAGATGGGGTTGAGTAATCATGGCACTGATTCAAATGCAGAAAACCACCACATGTGCATCCATCTGGGATTCAAACTTCTCCAGAAATCCAGTACATCTGTCTTATACCATGCTACCATAGCAGCGTGTATCCGAAGAATTTTTCAACAATCCCGCTGTTGTCTTATTTTCTAAATCCCAAGAGAATCTGGGAAACTTAGGCCTTTCGCCCACAGAGATACTCAATTGTGATTGGTCTGGCTAGTGATTGAAGTCATGAACTGGTCAGTAACTAGTTGTTACATATGTTTTGCTTACGATACTACACAAAATTTAGCTGAAAACACCTTCTAACCTTCTCCAGCCATCTAAGATATTCAATATGTATTCATACAATTTATAATGGCTCAAGTGTTGGGGAGGGTTTGGTTCTATATTATTATTATTATTATTATTATTATTATTATTATTATTATTACAGAATATATAAGAGGCTTAACCTAAAAAGTTTTTTGATTATTCATAAAATGAAAATAATATAAACTGCATAGTAATAATAATAATAATAATCCACTATTCGTCTTGGTAAAGGGACTGCGACAAACTGATGCAAAATGTATAGCGTTGTGCAGAATGTCAATAGAAAGATACCTTGAAGAGAACATTTAATGTTGAATAATTGTTCATTCATGATGATTGAGTGTGTATCTGAGTTAACCCAGTGAATAACATGTTGAGTTTCCAGTGACTAATCACGAACGCATCGTAAACCTGTTAGCAAACAGTAACCTCGTGAGCGGAATGATATTGAAATACATTAGTGGTGATGCTCAAGCTACTGATTAGTAATCTAGGCTCTACCCATATCACTTTTGAGTCTTATTTGAGTAGCTCCTTGGATGAATGGTCTTAGATATAGAGTTTAAATAGTCCTGAAACTCTATACTTTACAGCGGTATTTTCAAGATAACAGCCCTAGAGGTAATTTTAATAAATATTATCTAATTAAAAATTGGTTTATAATTTTTTTTAATGTACTTTGCTTATAAAACTATGTATACATTCGTAGCTGCTTTAACTTATAGAAAAGGCTTTCTTTGATCAATTTAATTCAACAAACTACCTCTGATCCTAGAGGCAATTATTGATCCATAAGAAAGCAGGCTTAAATTTTGGTGGTTATAGGTCGTTCAATTTATGTATGAAATCAAATGACCTGAAGAATTTATAGGATCTAGGACAAAATAATTTTGGGTTCCCCCTTTCACTATCTAATATTAATATAATATTTAAACTATAAACACCTTATTTAAACGATGGAAGTGTATTTCTTATACTAAACAATTGTTTGTATGTATTATATTATATTATATTATATTATATTATATTATATTATATTATATTATATATTAAGTTATATACAATGTGTTATATTTTGAAATCAATGCTCAAACCGGCCCCGTTGTATAGTGGTCAGTGCACCTGACTACGAACCTAGGGGTCCCAGTTTTAATTTTCGGCTAATACCGTAGGTATTTTCGACGGATGGGGAATTATTCCAACGGTCATCAGGGTTTGGTTTGTTAGGATTAAGATAGGTTTAAGATCCCTCCTTACTCCACACCTTCATAATAACTATCATCACATCATTTTATTACGGGCACAGAGTATATACCTCATAATTGTCCCCTGGAAAACATTCTGTCCCGCCAGAGCAGCTACACTCACAGGTGTTCGAACTAGTTTATATATATATATATATATATATATATATATATATAT
>CABFOV010000713.1:134372-164591 GCA_902141375.1 Timema poppense
CCCCCCTCCTAAACATAAACAGTCGTATTGTATCTGATGTTAGGGTGCAAAACGTTGCAAAATAGGTGTAAAACAGTGGTGTATTTAAATCTTAATTTTGAGGAGGTCAGGGCCAACTTAAGTGATCTAATCAAATGCTAAGTTCAATCAACGCTAGCCTTTAGGATATAAGTCCAGTTAGCGTTGATCGCGAGGGTTAATGTCAAAGTTACTAACTGTTCAGTCAATCTCCAGGGACAAAACAATGGCACTACTTGTCTAGTCAACGTAAACCTTCAGGTATAAAGTTAAAGTAACTAAATGTTCAGTCAACATCAACCTCCAGGGTTAGAGTATAAATAACTAACAGTTTAATCAACGTCAAAATCTAAGGCTATAGTCGAAGTAACTAACGATTTGGCCAACAATAACTTCCAGGCTTAAGCCGAAGTAACTACCTGTTCAGTAAATGTCACACTCCAAGGTTAAGGTAAAAGTCACTATCTGTCTGTCAACGTCAATCTCCAAGGTTAATGTCTACATCACTATCTGTTCTGTCAACGTCAATCTTCAGGATTGGAGTCAAAGTAACTTTCTGTCCAGTCAGCGTAAACTTCCAGGGTTAAAGTCAAAATAACTTACTATCCAGCCAACCCACAGGTCTAAAGTCAAAATCACTTGTAAATTTATCTACTCCAGGAAACAATACTTAAAGTAAAGCCTGCCCCCCAAATTTATTCAACATAGACTTTATTTAAAACGTGTATTTTAATATTAATATTAATTATAGCGTAAAATCAAAGTAACAATTTAGAAAATATTGAAAAAAAATGTTTGAACATAAGGAGTTATAATTAAAAGTTAGGACTTAGATAAATTGATCTAGAAATATATATATGAATAATTTATAGATTAAACAGTTGCTAAATTGGCATATATATTAAGGGAAATTACAAGTCAAAATGTATAATTTAAATATACTTCTGGTGAAAAAACATTATGTAAGATATGAACATTTATATACAATTATAGTGCATCATCAACTAGACCATAAATGAATTGATGATTATTTCACTCTACTTAATTACCTCATTTAAATTGTTTGTCAGATGTTAACTTTAAACTTTATTCTTTTATTCCACAACATATTTGGACCTAAAACATTGTCTGGTACCATACTATATTGTGTCTTAAAAGAGTATGTATTCATATTTTTAACGTGTCAACCCATATTTTAGACTTTTCATCAACTCGTTTATTATCTAGTTGATGATGCACTATAATAGTATATACATTTTCATATCTTACAATATGTTTTTTCACCAGAAATATATTTAAATAATACATTTTTATCAACTGTTTAATCTATAAATTTGATCTTTACATATATTTATAGAGCAATTTATCAAAGTCTTAACTTAAAAAAAAATAAAAGTAGCAAAATAAAAATATTTCATTTTATTTATATAACTAAATATCGATGATAAAAAGTCAATCACTGATAGAGCCTAATTCGTGACCTTCCTCTTTTCTGTTTCAAATGAAAGTGTCCTTGAGAATTGAGCTACTCAAAGAAGGGAAGAATAGAGGGTCACTAAGAGAAGAGTTGAAAAGGGGTTAGCAGAGGAGGGTGTGTGGGCGAGGGGCTTGCGGAGATGGAAATGGAGGAGATAGCTCGACCTGGTGCTTCAAGGGAACAGGGGCATGTCGGGAATTACGTGACTCGACAACAAATGACTCCGAGGTAGTTTCGCCTGAGGTTGAAAAATAAGGGTGTTCCATCTGCCAGGATAATGATAACACAAATCATATTTTCACTTTTTTTCTTCTCTCTCCCTTCACCCTTAATACAATATGTATACACGTGATTTAGTATATAAATAGGTTTAGAAATACTAGGGCATTTATTTAAAAAAAAAGTATAACAATTTATTGTTGGCTATCTATATATAATGTTAGTAAATACTATATCATATAATATAGTGGTGTAAACAAAATACAATAAATTTAAATTGGTTAAAATTAAAAAAGATCATAGCTTTTTAATTGTGTACGATTTATATAGCAAAAAAAAAAAAATTACAAATACGTATAAAATTTGGATGCAAAATATATTCCTGAGTTTTTAATTTGGTTTAGTTTGTAATATTTAAGAACCATTGTCATCCCACATTATTTTAATTTTTTCAAATTTCTAAAATAAGTTTCCTATTATTATTAAAAATAAGAAAGTTTAGAATGTTGTAACCTACAATCCAGAAATAGCACCAATTTACTTTGTTAGGCATATATTTTACCTTGCTTTGTTTCGCTAAAATGTAGCTAACAAGGTAGCACCACAGTTTTATCGGGCAAGTAAAGACTACTATAATTCATGGTAAGTGATGTCCAAAAAACTAGTAAAACCGTCTTAATTGACGCAAAATAGAAAGTATATAAATAAATGATACGAAACAAACAAACAAAATTTAATACAGTGTATTATAGCTTTTAGAAAAAAATTAAAATAGGATTTCAGTAAACTTTTTTGAGAGTAAGAACTATTCATAAAAACAAGCATATCGTTTGCTTATCACAACTAGATACTTTTATACACAAAAGTTTTAACTTTTTTAAATAATTTTAATAAATTTCAAATTTTCAAAAATCAGTTAGCTATAAACCAATATCAAATTATTTTAGTTTGTAAAGGTAAAACATAGTTTAATTTATCATGAATTACAATTCCAAGATATCCATTTTGAAATCTTCAAAGTCATTTTGGAAAAATTATAAATACTATAAAATATAAAATTTCGTCAAATTTGTCATTGAATTAATTTATTTTATAGAATTAAACACACATTATTACTTACCAAGTAGAATAGACAGTAGAGAGAAAGAACATTTTAACAAAATCAAAGTAAATATTCTCAATTTTTTTATATCAGAAAGTAAACTACAACAAAATGATTTTTTATAGAATCAAATGTATAGAATACGTATGTCGAAAATACGTTACCAGTTACCTATATTGAAACCAACCATTTGAACAACTCTTAAAATATTCAATTTAAAAATTTCATTTTCCCTAAACAAACTGAATAAAACGTATACGCTTTTATATGTCATGTAAAACACTCCTCAAATATATATTTTCCAAACCATTTGTTTTGAGATATTTAAAATACGGGTATTATTAAAAATTTTACTCACTTGTAAGCTACTCTTAATTTTAGGGCTATGGTCTAAATAAAAAACAAAACTTGTTTAAATGTGTCCATTTTAAATTTAAAAATCAAATTTGGAAATAATCGCTTAGGGTTTGTGGCCAGGGACAGACAAAAGACAGAAAGAATCGTAAAATTAGTTCGATTGAGGCTTAGGGTCACATACAAATTAAAGATTAATCACAATCTAATTATATCTAAAATATTCACGATTACAATACATTTTCCGGATATGAGAAAATATTATATTAACATGCAATGTAATTTTTGAAATTCCAACTAAAGCGTAAATTTTTGTTAGTTTTATTTATAATGTATTAGTTTGGATAACGTGCTGTTAAAAACATTTAGTTTTATTCAATTTGGTTTGCTGGTGACGGAGAGGTCACGTCTCGAATACTGGAGTGGTGTTCTGAGGTGTGTTTTTTTATTAAAATTTATTTCTCTCTCCGTGCATCGAAAGGGGCATAATCTTCCTCCAATATAACATTCATCCCCACATTTTTGGGGTAAATAATTGGGTAGATCTAACGGATAGTAAGACATTGAACACATAAAAAATAGCATTTAATGTGATTAATTTTTCAGGTTGGTTTTTTTTAGGGTCCCAATATTTAACTTAATGAACAAACTACAGAGATAATTTCAGAGAAACTTTTTTCGTATAGGATCTACTCATCCGATCTTACCCGAATTATTCCAACCAATGGGCTAAGAATGATTAGGGTAGACGTTAGAAGAAATGTACTCATATTTGTGTATAACAAGAGTATAAAGCCATTTAGGAAAAATCATCCTTAGTTCACTCACTGGGTTTTGAACTATACACCCCTATCACTGGCCTAGTGAACAATATGAAGTGTTGCCATGCCCCTGGTAAACTGCGAGGACAAAGAAAATACTAAAAACTAAGAATCCTTTAATATTTGGACTATTTCCATAATTAACTGGTGGCTATTTACCAAGGAAAATAAATAGTACAATACAATCGTACAAACTTTCTCCATACATTTTTCATTTTAATGAAACAAATAGCCGAAACTATTGTTAATGCATTTTAGTGGGGATAGTCCCTCATAGATATCATATTCTATATTATATATATAATTGTCGAATGGCTGCAAAAATGCCAACTACCGAGTCGCTAATGGCTGCGTTGTCTGATGGCTGTGATCTTAGATAATCACATGTTTATAAGCTGACGACTTCCGCACGTCCATCTTAGACTCTTCCTTAAACTATGAGTGAAGAATGACCATGGGCACGGGACGAATCCTGGATAGCTCAGTGGTAAGAGCATTGGCGTACTAAGCCGAAGGTCCCGGGTTCGATTCCCGTGTCAAGGTGTCATTTTTCAATTTTCAGATATGATTTTTCATTTTATTTAAACCATTTTGGATCTAAGTCCAATGACATACGTCCTGATAGGCATACAAACATAGACAGTTATATTTGTAGAGATCAATTATTTGGATTTGGTTCACATACAACCAATATATTCTTCATTATTTCAAGGTAAGAAAATTTACTATTACAATACTTTCTCATTATATGAGCGTATATATAAAAAAAGAAATAAACAAGCTGATTCAAGAATAGATGTCTAACCTCCCAGCTACTTTTTTTTCTCCTTATCGTGTTTCGTAAAGACGGCTTATGTTTCCCTTTCAAACCCAAATCCTCTTATTATTCCAAACTATAAATACATGACTTTCCAATAGACAAATAATATATTCAAAACCTGCATCGGTGGCCGTGGGGTCTAACGAGTTACTCTCGCAGTAAACTAGACTGCCAAAGATGGAGATATCAAGGTTCGAATCTTAGCCGAGGGTAGTAATTTTTTTTCAAAATGATCTTTTACTCCCCCCTAAATGCAAATGAGGGTACTCTCCCTGTAAATATAACCCTCCTAGTCCTTAAAACTATTAGTTTAATTAGTAAATAAGTGGATAGCCCGAAATATTAGTAAAACATGGTGTTAAAAATAAATAAATATATATATGTGTAATAATAAAATTGTCCTTAGTAATCTCTAAAGGTTTTCTGGAAAATTTAGAATTCCTTCTGAAAAACATGGATAAAAATAGGTGATATTGTATTAAGATCATGACAGCCCCAGTCTGACATTTAGACAGCGTGCCCACCGGTTCTTGTTTTGCATAAAGTAGATAATAATTATACTTTTCTGTCGAACGGAAAAAAATATGACATTTCATTCGTGGCACCATTTTAACAGACGCCAAAAGCAGTTATAAAAAATCGTTTCTAGAGCACTCCCAATGTAATTCATTTACCAGTCATTCCGCTGTCGATCTATCATCGCACAGATAGTATGGTAATTAATATTGAATTACTTAATAGGAATTTTTCATTCGAGGAAACATGTCGATGTTTATTATTATATATCTTGATATCACATAATATATTCGAATACTATTTTGCAAAGTTCAAATACAAGTATTCATCATTTCATGTTGATAAAACTTGCCTGTATTTACCTAAAATAACATTTTAACAATAATATTATAGAGAGCCCGCAAACGTTTTAATCGAAACATAAACCTACAAGGAAACCTCTCACTAATTTTGAGTTTGAATATTATTTTGGACCATAGTTTTAAATACAAGAGGAGTGTGTTTCGTAAGTTAAATTTTTTACTAAAATGTTATCAACACTACCCTTTTACGTTGTACGCATTTACTTTATGTAATTTAAGCTTTTGGAATAGTGGGAGGGCAGTAAGACATTTAGCAATTTCACCCTCATTATTAATAGCCGACCAAGATCCAAACCGTTATCACAAATTCAGAACAAAATTAAATTTAGACCACGTGACCACTGGTGGGGATTAAGATTATTTATTATTTTTTACACAGCATCTTTACGCCTCCTTGGGATATATTTATTTATTCACACTAATATGGTAGAGGTGATAAAAGCATAATTTTAAAATGTACCCACATTAGGCTGAATCAAGGCTGAGGAATAATTTAGGAGCAAGACATTCAATACACTCCGTAAGATAATTTTTATGTGATAATTGGTAACACTAAACCTACATTACTCTATGATAATTTTGCTTGACCTCGACAAGAGGCATTCTCTCAAGTGATTTCATAGTTCTGTAAATGTTTATTATATGATGCCGAACTATTTTATTTAATAACCTATATAACACAACCTACATGTATTAAAACCCTGATCTAACCATCATTGGAAAATGATCGGGTCCCGTGGTGTAGTAGTCAGTGCACCTGGCTAAGAGCCAAGGGGCCCCAGGTTTTGTTCTAAGCCGGAACCTTGGGAATTTTTCTCTCAAGGGGAATTATTTCAACGTTCACCAGGGGTTGTTAAATTATGCTTAATTTGGGTTTAAGATTCACATTGGCCCACACCTCCATATTCAATATTATTATTATTATTATTAGCACCGCGTCTTACTACCCATTCGGGTTATACGCACTTACGCTAATGTGTAATGGTAGGGTGACTGTGAGATGAAATGGAGGACCTACAGTTTAACGTGGAATCCGGACCACGTTTGAGGCCTGGAATTCCCCACATTTACAAGATGTCTTGTCAGAGGTGAATGAAAGGTTTGGTAATCAGATAAATCTATGCCAATACCAAGGATTGAACCCCGGCCGCCAGCATAGAAGTCTGACACCTTACCCCTAGACCACCAGGTCACCCATATTCAATATCAATACATCATCTCATTGATGGTACGTATAGACAACTTTCTTTGGTGTACTCTGGGCAACGCTCTGTTCTACCAGAGCGTCATATAG
Source organism: Timema poppense (assembly GCA_902141375.1). NCBI lineage: Eukaryota > Metazoa > Arthropoda > Insecta > Phasmatodea > Timematidae > Timema > Timema poppense. The sequence continues at coordinate 141,356 of CABFOV010000713.1, forward strand.
TCTACATCCATTCGTCTGAACTGGATGTCATTTCCCTCTCGGTCAATATGCCATACACTAAAAAATGAAAAATCACGAATTATTATATTCATATTTTCCGATAAGTTCATGTCCCCACTGATATGGAAAAATGTTGACTAAAATAACAATCTCGGTAATTTTGGTGATACAATATTAACAAAACGTCTAGTCGTGTTGATCAAATTTATCTTACTTATATACGGGGTACTAGAATGTAACTATATATATTTGACAATAAGCTAATTAGTGTTTTGAATCATAAGAAAAATATGGTCAAGTTTTATTTAAAATATAAATGATAGCTACTACCCCTAATAAACTCTCTACACACATGATCCAATATTGATATTTGATTATTATATTGTATCATATGTGTTAACAAATCAAATAATATCCAAAATGCAAAATAATAATACAAAACATATTTTTTTCCATTTATAACTATGATCACTATACAGCTCACATACTTTCTGAGATATTTGAAATTTAAATCTTTAGACACGATTTAAAAATTAAGCCCTTAATATCTTAAGAAAAATTGGTTTGGAGTAAAGTACAAATAATAAAATTTATACAGGTAGCTGTGGTTTAATGCATTCAAATATTTAAGAATAATTTTATTTAGTAATTACATTTTTAAAATGAAAATTATGGAAAGAAAACAGTAGGGAAAAGTAAGCTATTACTCGATCAGTCCATTTTCAAAATTCTGCCTACTGTAAAGAATTGTAAAATTCAGAATTAACAAAATAATAATTTTACAAGTTTCTATTTATAGATGTGAAACATGGTCTCTTAACTTAAATTACGGGAAGTAATGTAGGGTGTTTTAAAGCTCATTAATTAGAAAAAAAAGTTCTAATATAAGATGAATATAGTGAACATTGGAAGAGGTCACATAATTATTAGTTATACACCCTGTATTCCTTGCCAGACATTTTTAGGGATATACAATTTCACAGGTTTTGGTGGGCAACACATGTAGCAAGAATGGAAGACACTATAGTCACGTTCAAGGTATTGACTGGTAAACCTAGTGAGAAGAGATCATTGAGAAGACCTAGACTCGGATGGAGGATATTATTAGAATGGAACTGAAAGAGATAGGGTCTAATGAGGTGGACTGGATGGAATTAGCTCAAGATAGAAATAGTGTGCAATGAGGTGGACTGGATAGAATGAGCTCAAGATAGGAATACTGTGCAATGAGGTGGACTGGATAGAATTAGCTCAAGATCGGAATACTGTACAATGAGGTGGACTGGATAGAACTAGCTCAAGATAGGAATACTGTGCAATGAGGTGGACTGTTTATGAACTATATCTTATTATTTCTTCTTCTTCTTATTATTATTATTATTAGCACCGAATCTTACTACCCATTCGGGTTATACGCACTTACGCTAATGTGTAATGTTAGGGAGTTTGTGAGATGAAATGGAGGACCTACAGTTTAACGTGGAATCCGAACCATGGTGGAGGCCTGGCATTTCCCAAATTCACAAGATGTCTTGTAAGAGGTGAAGGAAGGGTTTGGTAATCAGATAAATCTTTGCCGTGACCGAGGATTGAACCCCGGCCGCCAGCACAGAAGTCTGACACCTTACCCCTAGACCGCCAGGTCACCATGAACTATATCAATATATGTGGTGTATTCTGTAAGCGCGGCAACTAGCTTTCGGGTTCCTAGTGCCATAAAGTATGCCTGATATGGAGTAGGATTGGGGATGTGAAAAGGAATTTTAATATATTTAATACTATAATAAACACCGCATAGGTCATACATAGATACATTTTGTAATAAGTAGAATAAATAGGATGGATTACGTGATTTGTAACACTATGATGGACTCTAAAGCGTGCTGATGAGTAAGAGAAAGAAAAGCTCTTTTTGTTTCTAGTGGCCATTTAAAAGTCTGGGCTTAGTTAAAGTCGTCACATAAAAATAAACATCTCTATATATCAAACTCTAAGGCCCATAGACACTTATTGAAACAAGTAATTGCCTGTATCCCTATGTCTTCTAAGAAAACGAACTCTTCTATTAATAGTTCTTGGTACCCACTTTGGCGGCCACGTGGTCTAACGCGCCAATATCGCAGTAGACTAGATTGTCGATGATGGAGAGATCGAGGTTTTAATCTGTCAGAGCTACTGAGGATGTTTTTTCCAAAATGTTTTCCACTCTTCCTCCACGCTACTGCGAGTTCACTTCCTCTAAATATAATAATATTCCTTATCCATAGAACCATCAGCGTAATTAGTACATAAGCGTATAAACCAAACAGGTAGTAAGACGTGGTGCTGAAAAAAAAATCTTGGTATATTATTTATATTTCTACATCTAAAATACATCTTAAATAGTTTAAGAAAATATACTCAATTTCTGAAAAGAAAACATTATTTACATTTTAGTTTTGTGATCTAATTATTTCCTTGTTAGTAAAAATTAATGAGTCGTTAGGTATATTAAAATTATCGTAATAAATACCTTATCTGACGACTTAACTAATTATGAATTCTTATATCAAGCTATGTGTTATACAGCTAACAATATTGATAGCTATCATAAATATCTATTAAATAACACATAATATATTAAAATTTTATTGATGCTGGTCGTCCAAATTATGTTTGTGTTCTATGAAAGGTTCTTGATAAGAAATTTCTACAATATACATGGGCTACATTACATACATTTGTCTCGTCGGCAATCTTTAAAGTAATAAAATTAATTTAGATTAAAACTGATTTGAGTGGATTATTAATTTTAAGCCATACACATGAATGACTATAGATTTTTCTATGTAATTATATTTGGAAGGAGAGGAGCATTTATAAATAATACAGTGTTATAGATCCAAATAAAAATCAATACAACCTCGATATTTTTTATAACAGCCGCACGTAGTTTGACTTGAAAGAAAACCGGCCACATATTAGTTGGACGCAATCGTTAGTTATAAATAAAATGCTGTTAGTATCTGCAAATAAAAGTTTTTAGCCGTTTCCAAAATCTTAAAACTTGAGTAAAACCATAAAGAGAGCAGATATCCAGAGAGGTAAAGTTTCACTAGCATAAATTTTAACAACAACAACAAAAAGTTACATCTTGAATTATTCACATGGTTCTATGTTGTTTTGAAATGAAGGGGAAAAAACAAGAGAAGAGATTTTCTTAGAGAAAAAAAGCTTATAAGAAGACCTATAGTAAATCCCTTTCATAAATTGAGAGGGACAAAACATTTAGATAACTCATGATACATCAGTTCAAGAAAAAAAGTATTCATCCACCACTAGTGAGATTCGGAAAGTAACCAAATCCATCTCGACTAAAGTTAAACATTTTCTAGAAGATGGTTTACTTAAAACGATAACTTTAGTCACTTTAATCTATACTTTTTCAGCAAACAAGATTGATTTTGCCCCAAATATTTTTCCAAGTTATTGGGATGTATAACACCACACCTGGTTTGATCTAAATATGATAGTTATTTATTAATCTTATTTTAATATGCTCATATATTAGAAACTGCACTTTGAATAGTTTAATAAATTAGAATAATTAAAAAAAAAATTGAATAATTGTAGCAAGGTCCTGTTTTAATTTAACCATTTGATATTTCGTTTGTACGTCTATCCAGATGTTAATTCGGCAGTATATGTAAAATTCATGGACCAATGGTATTTACAACATATGGCAAAATAATTATTTTAACCTAGGTTGAATGATGTATGTACTGTACATGGTTTTTCAAATTGATTATTCTTTTCAATATGGTGGCCACTGAATGATTAATTTTAGTTACTCATATCAAGTGATTTCACTTTAAAATGCTAAGTAATTGATCGAGTATTCCTTTTAATATTGATATGTATTGCGAGACTTAACGTCTTAAACCATGTGAACAGTAATGTTATACTTTATTAATCTAATGTACTATTGAATATAGTATTAATTAATATTTTATGAAGTAAATCACCAAGAAAAATAAATGTTATGGTGTACCGCACCGACACTCCCTTTTATCTTAAGACTAGTATTGAAAACCTTTCATCTCCAAGGAAATCATTTGAATAAATAAAATAGCTTCATTACTTTCTCGCTATTTTACAGGTAGCGAAATTATAGTGATCGTCAAAAAAATTAAACTCAAGATTTTGAAGAATCTTGAAGTTTCATGATCCCCTGAATCCAAAAAAGTGTTGTTTTTTTTACTTTCCGTCTGTCTGTCTATACCTAAAACTTGAGCCTTAACTATTTAATCGATTGGGCTAAAACCTGGTATTTAGGGTTTTCATAAGGTTGCCGCGAGGGTTTTTTGGAATTGGACATCCAACCCTAAAATTAAGCGTAGTTTGCTGAAGGGCAAATAGAGAAAAAGTCAATTTTCTCAAAACTGGCTCTAACGATTTTGATTAAATTTCTTTTCTAAACGTTTAAAAATATTACAAGCAAAATGGCTTCACTCAATATTTCAGCAAAATGACATTAAGGGCTCCGGTCTGATGCGTAAATTATATTTTTATTAAATATCTCCTAAACTATTTGAGATATGAAGTAACTTATCGTAACACAATTATAATACAAATATTTTATAAGAAGCATATTGTTTTATAAAACCAATAACTTTCAAGTTATACGTAAATATATATATTTTGTAACTTTTCGAACACAAAATGTAAAAGTATTGCAACCGCAAAAGAAAATCTAACCTGAAATGTTGATTCATGTTGACGTATCAAGACCCCCCCCCCAAAACCTAAAAAGTGGTACATGCAATGAATTCAATCTGTGTATCTGTTTAAACATTAAATTAAGAGTATTTTAAGAAACGGCGAAAAGAAATAAAATCCATTTTCTCAAAATCGACTCAAACGATTTTGAATAAAATTCGTATCTAATTGTTGATTAAGATTATAAATAAACTGGCTATTTCCATTTTACCATGAAAATGAATTTCAGGGTACTTTACACAAGCAGAAACTTCCGTATCTCCACATTTATTTGAGATACAAAATAAATTATCATTGCAAAATTGTAGTACAGTTAAAAATTAAAAATAAATTATATATGAAATATATTTTTATAAATCCAACAGTTTTTGAGATATTGGCAAATATATTTATACAATTTTGTGAGCTTTAGTTGTAAAGAGATACTGCTTAGTTTTTAACACAATGCCAATACCCCAGAGTAATTAAATATAAATCTCTAAGAGTTTACGTTGTTTTTACTTAAACCTCTTGGGAGAAATGTTTGTACATTAATGATATATATCCATTTTAGAATCAATAGTCAATATTAACAATTTGTATTGGTCAAAATTTATAAATAAGGAATTTAATAGCAATGCGATGGCATTAAGATTTCAACACCTAATAAATTGTCAAAAATTTTAACCGGAAGTTGAAATTTTAATACGAAGTGCTTACCCTTGTGGACCCAACATTGATCTTTTTTTATCGGTCCAAACATACAAATGAGGACATTAATGTTTTAAAAACCAAACTATAAAATTTAAAACCGGGACTAAAAAATGTTTACACAATTAGAGTGCAATTTATTCTTGGGTTTGCTAGTGTATATTATTTCGTTTAAAATATATTACGAGTTTTGAGTAAATATCTCCATTTTCAAATAATAGAGCGATAAAATCCATGCTGAGTTCCGTTACATTTATTTTTTATTTATGAATACTTTAAAATAATTAAGCCTATCTTTGTTGTTTTACATTAAAAATGCCCAGAACGTTACAATACTTCATTTTTAAATTAGATTATATGTAAAAATACTGCCAGATTATTTTAAGACCCTTCCTTGATGTGCATCCGTCTTCACCTTCATCTTCAAATCCGTTGCACAGTGAACCCTTGGAAAGGTGACATAGAACTATCCATAACTGAAGACTGGCCTCGGCAGGTACACACCAACACTGTCTAGGGTCTAACCATGTGATTTGTTTATTGGTATTAATAGTGCCAACTAGACGTGAAACTGCTTTCATAGCTAGATGAATGGGAGATCTGGTTTACTGGGGGCTACATCGATTTTGGGAATTAATGTTGAGTTTTCTTGCAATGATCCAGCTAGAGGTGTGCCATCTAATTTTTTGTCTGAGTCGTAATCACCAGTCAGATCCCAAACCATACTCCCTCTTTTGTGTTTAAATTTATGAGTACTATACTTACGTCACCCATTTCTAAATGTAACCTAGGAAGTAGCTTTTCTGATGGGGTGAAACTGCTTAAGAACTCTACTGGGTGGATGTCTTTTTGAGAAGCGTCCACAAAATTGACTGAATTGATGCTCAGATAAGTAGTGGTCTCCCCATCCAGGAATTTTAAGAAGTCTTTATTGATGCTTCTAACATGATCTTTGTACTGGAGTAATTCAAAACATTACTGGCACTCAAAATGCTTCCCAAATTTGCCGTAACAATGGAACCATTGATTTTGAGATTATCTGTGACTTCAATAACATCATCTCCTAGTCCATCATAGATTTTAAGGTCACCATCTCTAAGTTTGATTAACCAAGAATTGTATGTGGGGTTCACCAATTGGATGTTGCTGCAAAACTTGAGGATTTCGAATTTGATCCAGAGTCCACTGTAATTAATGCTAGTTCGAGAAACAGTTTCTTTATGAGCGTGAAAAACACAGGAAGACATTGCTTGAAGTTTCCAAAAGTAAAATGGTTTTCAAAACAAATAGATTACTAGTTTTCATGATGCTCCTAAAGAGTTGATAGACTGCGTTGAGTGTATGGCTTGTAACCATGATCGACTCTTCACAAATGATAAGATTTGCTTGTCTAACGGAGGCTGTATTAGTCGAAGTCATTCTCGTACCCGATGTGGACGTCTCCACCAAAGGGACTGGTAATCTAAACTGGGAGTGGTAAGTGTGACCTGCCTTAAAAATATTGGTTGCCATCCCTGCTAATACCCGAGGCAGGATTATTGCCCACTTTCCTCGCACAACGCTCAGCATTGTCTTATAGAGGTGGGATTTTCCACTACCCCCAGGGCCGTTTTAAAATAAGCAGTTTGATAAGATTTCGGAGAGGTGGATAGCATCCAGCACGGTGTAAATGACAGCCTTCTAATCGTTGTTCAACCCTTCACCTAATTCTTCTCAGTGGATTATTCTTAATTTACGCCAAATGCTGCATCTATATTGTATGGCAAGTCTTTAGGAGGCGTGTGAAACCCAAGTCGGCACACTTTCTGCTATGTAGAATTATACGGTTTTCAACATCATGAATACTCATACTCATATTCTCAAAATACTCGCATCCAATGGAGTGATTGCTATGTATTCGAGATAATTCGTCTAGGATATAGTTTAGGAATTTTATCACAGCAGATGAGTCTCTAGGGGGGACACAACTACACAAATTAAACCAAGCAGTTTTTTAAGGGTTCAAGTCATGCCAAATTCTACACCATCAGTCAGGGTGGCTTCCAATACAGAGTCGTTCTTCAGTAGACCAACTCCTTTACTGACTTATTGAAACTCTTCAACGTCACACCATTCACTTTCCTGAAACTCTAGAAGTTGGTTGAACCAAGAACATGAAACATAAGTAGTCTAAGGAAGAAATGTTCACCCTCGGAGACACTCAAATTATACATATGCCATTGACACATTCACTCTTCTCTTACTTTCCTGATCCCCACTTTTTCTTTTGAATACATAGTGATCCAGTATATCAGTGAAAAATATTGTCTTGCAGCAATGTATTTTTTATTTAATGCATATCAGACCATAAATGTGGATGTATTTAATAAACAATATTTCCATGATTCCATGACTATATTGTTGCTGCTGAATATATAACATTTTATGGCAAGGCAAGTTTACTGCTAAGCACACATTTCTGTGGCTTTTATTATGAATGCATTTTCCCAAGCGGCATCACGCAGTATCTGGTGCATTAACCTATAGTAAAATTAAGAATAACTTGACTTATTCAGGTATGAGCTTTCCCTCTTAACCAGTTTCAATGATATTGAGTTAGCACAGTTGTATCCTTTGTGCACATATTTAAATAAATACTTAACGCTTTTAACAGCTGTTCCACAGTGAAACATGATAACCAAGTACGCGTTGTACGGCACTAGCCAATAGTTGTCAATCTAATTACTTCCTACTTTGTAGATTTCCTTCGTGTCTCTGAACCGGTATCTGGTGTAGCTATTTAAGTTAATTATAATATCATTCTGGAACAGTTTGGTCAATTATTTGGTTATTTTACCGTATTACATGAACGGTGATCTGGAACTGGCATCGGTACAAGGTCAATACAACATGTGCTTGATTACTGTTTCATGTAGCTGCGGTGTATTTGTTTGGTCTGGTATCTCTGCTGAAACTATTAATTTTAGTATATTTCTTCATGATTTTGAGGTTAGTCTTGGTCATCTAGACTTATTAACATGTGCACCGGAGGTATCCTTCACTTTTGAAAAACTATAATGCGAACTTTTGCAATGATTATCATACAACATTTTTTTACCAAAACTATTAATAATCTATTTAAACATTAAGTCAAATAATCTAACTTGTTACCAAAATTGGGAGGTACTGCACGCTTTGGCCTAGCTGCATATTCTCAGTAATATAGTTCTATTCCGGGTTGAAAATCATTAATATAAATAGGTTTGGTTCGCCAAACCTGCAAACAATGTACATGTCGTTCTGGTAGTTTTGCTTCATATTTATGGAGCTTCTGATGTATGATGATGGCATTACAATAGGCATCCCCAAAATTAAATCCATCTCCGCTGCGTTATAATAAAGATGGTCCATTAGCTCTTGGTGCTTCCGAATCCACTTTAGTCTATTTTATTACATTGTCACATAGGCATTTACAATTTACTTGTGGGTTGGTTTGCCTGTGTTCAAGTATAGGTTAAACCTGTAACGTACATTAAGGCGATACCCATACTATCCCATCTGTATTACACGCTTTGATAAGGATTAAATTGAAATATTTTGATGCTATAATGACTCTCCAAATAGTAGAAACAGTGGATAGTCTATGAGATCAAGCTAGAGTGAAGTTCACTGATTCTTTGGGTCATTGTTTTGGTGGGGTTATTTCTCACTGGTCCTAAATTAATGATGAGGTCTTGATTGATGGGTGTTTACCAACCTGTATTTTGAAACACTATGACCACTTTGTTGTAATCGGGGTGAAGGGGGCAGTGTATAGCTGTCTGAGGAGTGGTGTTACTTTATTTCAAGTGTCACCTTGATTATAGGGATGCCTTTTTACTTTGCTTTGGCCTCTGTCTCAATCTCTTCTTCACACAAAATTGTATGTATCTTTCCAGTTCATTGTTATCAAATTTAAATTTCACAATGTGCTCCATGACCACAATCATATATCCAACGTCCTCTTATATTCTTAGTCTCTGCTGTGTGGCCTCCTCAATGTCCAATAAATAAAGTTGCGCATATTTCCGCGGTCCCCCCTCAGTAGGGTGTGGGGTCACGTCTGTATAGTAATACTGCCCATGAATTCTAGGATAATATGACCCATATCCTCAGGGTGCGTCTATTTGAACTCTTATGGAGGCAAACTAAAAAATACCATAATATAGTCGAATAATGTCGATTCATCCTAGTTCTTTGAATCAAAGTCTTTTTTGGTCATTAGTTGTTCTAAGAATATTAGAAAGGGTGGGAAGAAGGTGCGTAAAACTCACTTTACCTTTCTAGCGACAAACAGTGATATTTTTTTTTTATCAGGAGGCGTTTTTCCAAATAAGTTGTTTGAGCTGAAGGAGAGGCATTTAATTTTCATAATCCCATGGTAATAGTCCTTTATTTCCTCTTATTGCAATGTAATATCTTTATACATTTTGTCATTTTCGATACTTTTCTTCAATTTCTACCTTTTTTCTCTTTCCTGTATAACACTTTCTTACGTTGCTCTGGAGTACTTTCATTGTCCCTCTTCACTCTCGTTTATTCTTGTACTTGTGCAGTCGCTGTACTTTATCTGAGGTACTTTCACATGCCCTCTTCACTGCCCTTTCTTCTCTGTTTTTGCCTTCTCCCTCTATTCACTTTCAGATATTTTCAAGCTTTGGTAAATTTGTTCTAACTCACAGTAGTTTTTTCATGAGTAAAATATATATTTTGTCTTTCTCTCTCTTTTAATAAGTGGGACATTTTTTAGAGGTAAACTTAGATTAGAAAAAGTTGTCTCCATTTTTTGAGCTCCACCCCGAGCCAAGATTTCTGATCTTTGGTGTGCAGACTCTTTAAGTTTATTTTTGAATTGACTTTCTCTCTCCCCAGACAGTCTCTTTCAGAGACTTCCTGCTCAAGCTGTTTTTCAGAACCAAATGGGTAAGCAAAAGGAACGGCTCCAATATTGAATTCTCAAAAATATTCAGCAAATGAGATCGCATCTAGGAATCGTTGTGGGATGAAAATGATTCACCACATAAGTCACAAACGCAATGGCAAATAATCCACCATCCAGCGTGATAGTTTGGTTTTGCACCTTCTTTTAGATGACAGAGGGCTGCTGAGGAAACAGCCAGTCCAAAAACTTTTGTTGTTCACGTGACAACCTCTAATTTTTGAGGATGCCATTCAAATATATTGATCCATAATAATAAGTGCAGATCCAGTAGGTGGGATGCTTCACTGAAGTTTGATTCCCACTGAAGATCTGGATGTGTGGGCCTGGAACTGGGTTTACAAACACCAACTACCAAATAAAAACAAATTTTATGGCCTAAGATCCGTGTGGAGTGAAACTATTTCGTAGAAGGTGTTAATGTGGTCCCCGCTCAAGTATTCACCCTGACAATCTCCCTGATTCAGGCAAGGGTCATTGATTATACTCCAGGTGTATTCTCGACTATTCAAAATAATGAACTGATTATTAGCTTTTATGTGTGTTTGTGGAAACAAACAACATGAATATGCCTATATTATCTTCCAACTTCAGCTATTTAAAATAAGAAAAAAATATTTATATGTCAAACCTTATTGAATTGCTCATTTATTTTATTAAAATGAATCCCACATTACAAACTAATATGTATGGCATACATCACTGATTTTCTCACTTATTTTATAAAAATGAAGCAATTTTCATTATTAGTAATAAACAAATATATGTCTTCTTAGAAACGCCATATTTTATAAATCCTGGCCTGCTAAACATTTTTTCCCGGTGTGTGGCATACATTGACCTTTTAGGGAACGGCAATCAAATAGAGCCATAGACTTCAAAAAGAGATCATAAAGAGAAAAAAAAATACATTATTTTGGGTTCTCAAGGAACTACATGCAAAATTTCAACCTTATAGATTACCGGGGAGTTCATAGAAAGCTTCAGGACTTGAAGACAACATTTACATACATAGCATATATTAAACAAATAATAGGTACGCGTCAAGAATTCTCAAAATAAATAATACAACTATTTTAGAAAGTAATAGTTAATTTTGATTATAATTATGTAGGATAAGATAAATATTACTCTTCTTCAAGCTTCAGATTATGAACTGAATGTAACGGAACGTTTAACACTAAACAAAAGCCACCATTTTAAATTAAAGGGTAAAGAACCATTTTAAAACTTTTGAATACAATTTGGGTACCAAATTAGGGGCTTTTGGATGCAATTTGTTTATCAATAATTAAAAATAGGTTATTTTGAATTTTGAAAAACTACTCACAGAATCGTATTTACTAGGCTTTAAAAGCCCTTTTAATAAATTTTCTTTAAAATTAAACGGGAAATAAAATTTTTCTAAACTTTAAATGTCACTTAGGTATCGATTTAGGGTCAGCTGACTGGAATTTTGTTAAAATTATAAAAGTGTTGTGTTTATCAGTGCTATGAACCTGTGGAAATCGAAATAAATCACGATCGAACAAACTTAATTTTTTAATGCATAAGGCTATATCTATGGGCTGGTTATATATATATATGGTTTTAATAATATGCATAGTTTTGTTGGTAAGGAGATATTTAAGATTAATTAATAAGTAAATAATATGTATAGTAAGCGAATGACAAATAAATTGAAAATATAAAGTTAATGTTTATTAGATGAAGTTTTAGTTGATCTAGTATCTTTAGTTTAATAGGTGTCTAAGTCATCGAAGTCTTGTAACGACTACAGGTTTCGGCGTTTCACAACCTCTTATTCAAATTTTAAGTCCTTAAAATGGTGTGAAACGTCTAAACATTTAGGTGGTACTCTGGTCATCTCTCGTGATTACTTACATCCCACCTTAAGCCATTAAATAGCTGTCATATCATATAAATAAAAATATGTTTAGGTTAAATTAATTATGGCAATTGGCCATAAAAGTAGCCAGTATAATATAATTTGATGATAAATAATATGGTTATTATTGATATATGTATTGTCCATAGATTTAATATAGATGGTAAAGTGATATTATATCATAATAGTGTTTGAATATTTTACTTGTCTATCATCACAATAGCTAAGAAGTGTCTGAAAACAGACTCACACACACCAACTAAACAAGAAAACGAAACATTTGTTTCACGAGAACGAAATAGGAGATTACTTTACAGTCAAGCCCTGACAGACATTCTAAGCTTCTAAGCCATGGAGGTAGGATAACAAAAGGAAACACTAGAGTATCGGTTTTCTAAGGAAATACATTTCCTGGCTCGCAACCTTTGTTTTGGTTTGACTAGCTAACAAATATTTTCCAGACAAAAGATGGTCAGAGAAAGCTTATCTTAAAATAAATAAGCTTGGAACAAAACAAATACAATTAGAATTAAAATGTGCAGTGGTGAACATGTGGGCATAGGTGTCAGTCTGAACTAGTTGGTTTTATGTTGACGATGAAATCAATTCAGAATTCCATTCAAAATTAGTGGGTTTCCCATTCTCCCTCCAACAAATACAAGTTCATTACATCCAAATTTTTCTATCAAAATCTCTTCACCCCAATAGTGAAAAAAAAAAAGAATAGCATGTAGAGGTGGTATCTTAGGTGAATGGTTGGCAAGCTTGATTCTAACTCAATCACCACAAAAAGGGCATTTCTTTCTCCAGGCAAATGCTTTTCTATTTACTTCAAAAATAAATTTCACTTAGTTCTTTATGAATAGGTTAGTATGATTTAATTCACTTATATTTAAAGTTGATTGTATAAAAATATTTTACTTAAAAAAATTGATTTACATTTATATAAAAATATATTTGAATAGTATCAACCCTTGTACCTAAATTATTATTACTATTATTATTATTATTATTATTATTATTATTATTATTATTATTATTATTATTATTATTATTAGCACCGCGTACTTACAACCCGTTCGGGTTATACGCACTTACGCTAAAGTGTAATGGTAGGGTGGTTGTGAGATGAAATGAAAGACCCACATTTCAACGTGGAATCCAAACCACGGTCGAGGCCTGGCATTCCCCACATTCACAAGACGTCTTGTCAGAGGTGAAGGAAGGGTTTGGTAATCATATAAATTTATGCCGGGACCGGGCAATTATATAGATTAAAACTTATTGGTATTTTCAAATAGTAGTAATTTTCTCTATTAGAGATATATAAGAATATTGTGTCTAACCCTTGAACTTGTACCAAAAGATTAGTGAAAAGTTATAAAAAGGTAATTATTTGAATACATATCCAAAATTTCTTTCTTTTTATAATAGCGTACAAGGAAATCAAAATATATCTGAATTAGCCTAAACAAATTATTAAATACTTAAAACTGGTAATAAAAGTGCAATAATTTTTATTGAATATTTTACTAACATTAAAACATTATTTTAGAAAGTATATTGAAAATTTTCCTTCACTATTATTTAACCGAAATAAGAATGTTCGCTTTGTCCTACATACAATGTTCGTTGCCCCTTTCTTATTGATTTTTGTGAATGTGGGGAATGCCAGGCCTCCACTGTGGTTCGGATTCCACGTTAAATTGTAGGTCCTCCATTTCATCTCACAATCATCACCCTACCATTACACATTAGCGTAAGTACGTATAACCCGAACGGGTAGTAAGACGCGGTGCTAATAATAATAATAATAACTTATCGATTTTAAAAGCTTTTTACACGATGTGGATCATTAGAGCTAAAAAAAACTTAAAGGGATCTTCGATTCATTAGTTTCTCACCCACACTCAGCCCACATACCCCCAGTATTTTATGTCATACCATCGTCGTACCGATGGCAATGTGGTCTAAGATTCCAGACTTGCAATATACTCTCTAGCGAGTGACGAGAAGTTTAATCTACGTTTGATATGCTGAGGATTGGTTTCCTAATGTTTCTTATCATTGCCGTTTACTTACCCTAAATTTACGTTGATGTGTGGGCATTTCCTTTAAATTGCCATTCCAGCCCCCACACATCGTTAATAAACTCGGTTATTGATGTTTATTTAAATAATATAAAGTTTGTCCAACAGGATTAGAAATAAAAATCTCTCAAATGTGGCGGAAAATCACTTTAAACACAACCATCTAATGCTCTCACCTATAGGATCAAGTGGACACGTGGACACAATGTTATTTTCACCTAGTTTGGCTGTAGATGACGGGGAGGTTGGGGATTTGAATCTGGTTTGTTTGAATCAAGCGTTTTTTTACTAAATGTTTTACCACTATCCCTAAACGCAAATGTTGTTACATTTCCTATAGTGTATTTATTTCTCATTTCTACCCAATTAGCATAATTAAATGTGGGATAGCCAGGTATTAAGACATGGTGGACGAAAAATAAAATTAGGGATGATAATCGAGTTAAATAAAATGTGATTATCTTAAGAATGATTAGTAAGATAGATTTAGTTTCTAATAAAGGTCACACTTCATAAATTATATTATTTTTTCTTTATTCTACTTCTCAAACACGTCGAAGTTTATGAGCTACCATTCGGAAAAAATCTGTGGGTGCACAAAATAAATTTAATTCCAGGTTTTACCATGGTTTCTGAAAATGTGTTTTTTTGACAGAAGTTGATTCCGCTAGCCTGCTTACTTCTAGCTCATTTTATCCGGGTTCGATTCCCTATCCAGCAGCGTTAGTATTGTTTACTTCTTATCCCCTGCCAGGAAAATTGTGTTCCATTTATTAGACTTCTAGTTTCTTATTTATTTTACTAAGATTGTTTTAAGGAGTACATTGGCACTTTAAGGATATTATCTACTTAATAAATTTGAAATTAATTTATGAAGTTGTTTGCATCTTAAATTAATGCACTTTAGTATTCCAAGCACTAGCCCAATAAACTCTAATGTACGAAATATAAAGTGAAGGAAAAAACAATTAGTTACTTTTGTGAGCCCTCTTGTTTATATTTTTATAACACTACTTCTCTACCGATGAGGAGTACAACCAGTCACCATGCTTTTTGTCCCTGGAGAACATTAACCAGCGTTTTAAAATAAACCTTTCTTTTTTTCTATTATAGAATAACATTTACTTCAACGGATCATCTTAAGCTACATCCTAGAAGGAAGATTCCTACCCACCATTTTCATGGATAAGATAACTTGTCTGAGTTATGGATAATTTAAAAAAAAAAAGTTTACAAAAAAATGACAATATCAAAAAAATAGTTCTGTCACATTGTAGGGAAATTTTTATAAATATTTAGGAATGTATAGTTTTTGTTTCAATGTCAACTCTTTTAAATTCGTTGAAACGGGTAGTAAGACGCGGTGCTAATAATAATAATAATCTTGGACCTTCCCCCCTCAACCTTATGAGGAAACTTGTAAATCGTAACCGGGACTTTTGTGGATTCATTAATATTTTCTTGTGCGTTTACCCGAGAGTTTCACACAAGGTGAGGCTTTTTGACTTTTTGTTGTGGGTCGTGCTTTGAGTTATATAATAATGCAAATTTTGTGTTGTTGATGCTAGAACTTCATCGCAAGCGGTATAGTTTTTAATTTAGTGTGGAGTTATAAAAAAAATTATCACAAAGTAACGATGCTAATATTCGCTTTGATAAACTCGGTCATGGAAATGGGCCCCAAGGTTATGAGCCTTGTGCTTATTTAGTTAGATTAATATATTTACTTGAAGTTTGAACCTTTTTCAATAGTTTACAACACTCAGTGCAGTGCGGTCAAAATTGTGACGCAGAATTAGAGCTCGTTAAAGCTGCGCGGATCAGATGATAAGTTTGGAGGATACCAGTCAATGTCAAAGTCCAATTTTCTGAGGGTTGGCATCAACTGACAAATAGAAAAATAGAGTAACTTGCCATTCCAACATATTATTAACTTTGTCAAACTCTCATATCTGAGTATGTGGTCAATCAATTATTAACACATTGTTTTCGTGAGCATTTCTAACTTATTCTTTCTTCTTTTATCTTTCTAAGTACATCTGATTTGTTTACTCTTTCTGTTCATGATACTTTCAACATCATTCTGTAGCCACACATTTAAAGCGCTTATATATTATCAGTTCTATCAATGGTTCATGTATTACTTACAAATACAGCTACTCTCCATACTAATGCAAGGAAAAAGTTTTTCTTGTTTGCTAGAATTATGCTCATTACTGTATTAATATAAAGTAATTTGTTATTTAATTTAGGATAAAAGTAAATGCAAATATAAAGTAAGATGTATATAATTTAAAGTTATTAAATTTTACTAATTATTGGTGACATGGCGGTCTAGGGGTTAGGTGTCAGACTTCTATGCTGGCGGCCGGGGTTCAATCCCTGGTCCCGGCAAAGATTTATCTGATTACCAAACCCTTCCTTCACCTCTGACAAGATATCTTGTGAATGTGAGGAATGCCAGGCCTCCACCGTGGTTCGGATTCCACGTTAAACTGTAGGTCCTTCATTTCATCTCACAATCACCCTACCATTACACATTAGCGTAAGTGCGTAACCGAACGGGTAGTAAGACGCGGTGCTAATAATAATAATAATTATTATTATTATTTAACCACATATACATAGGAACTATAAATTTGGCTATATTTAAATATCATTTGTAAACTTTAAAATTACTTTTCTACTGTAGTAGGCCCTAGTATTGTTTGAAATAACGTTTCCAGACATTTAATTGGAGTCTTTGTTTGACAGAAAACAAAAACAACGCGTACTGCCAGTGCGCCGTCGAAATCCCGGTTGAGAAGCGATTGCGAAGACAAAACATTTTTTTCTGCCTTTGTGATCTAAAGTTCAGAGTTTCTGGTTAGATATCCAGAAGTCTTGGGTTCGATCCTTGGCACTTATAAAATGTATCTGTACACCTGTGGATCTGGAATACTGTCAAACTCGGCCTCCTGCGAGCAAATGAGGAGCTACTTGAATCAAGAATTAGCAGCTCCGGTTTGTAAAAGAGAAGTTAACGGCCGTAGGGCTCATTGTGCTGATTGACCACGTGACACCCTCTATCCGCAAATGTAAGCACTATCATCGTTAACCGTGGTGACTGCTTGGTTGTATAAATCGCTGGCGGGATCACAAAAAAATAACTGTTTAGTACACTTAAAATAAATTGACTTTGGATTAAAAAACAATTTCGTCAAAATGTACCGAATAAAAATATTCTGTTGTATTAACAAAAAAATTACTTAACCTTTTTTTTAATATGGCGTAGTTGGCTAACGCGCTTGTCGTGTTGAGATCGACCGTTGAGGAAGGGGAGATCGAGGTTCGAATCTCGGTCGGGTGAACTGGGGGTGGTTTTTCCTAAATGGTTTTTCAGTCTCCCTCCACGCAAATGCGGGTTCACTTCCTCTAATTATACCTCCCCAATTCCTAATCCATTAGAGTAATTAGTACTTAAAGCGTATATCCCGAACGGGTAGTAAGACGCGGTGCTAAATATTATACTTTTTTGTATACAATATATAAATAGATTTTATCATTAAAAAAATAGTATTTTGTGGTTTGCACAAAAGGTATTAGTGAAATCTACTCATTTTTGTACCATTTTGTCGTTACTGCCAAAATATTTTTGTAATCTCATCAAAGTATTTACTGTGGTTTTTACAAATGGTTAGCGTATAATCCGAACGGGTAGTAAGACGCGGTGCTAGAATATTATTATTAATATATATTACAAATGGTTGTTTTAAGCTTAATATTAATAATATTGCCCCATATTGGGATAGTAACATTCGTTTAAATATTTACGTTCCACTTTGAATTTGGTAGGTTTGTTTTAAATTTATAATTGTATTAACACATTACAGTAAACTTAATAATTTGCGCTTATTGGATTTTTTAAACTACTGTATATTATGACTAATTAAAAAAAGAATTCCGCTCTTTTTACGTACTAACTGCTAAAAGTATATTATAGTGTTTGCTGGAAACAGTGGCCTAAACCAGGGGTTGCAAACTCAAATTCCACTAAGTAATGTAAGCCTGATTGAAAGAAGCGTGCCAGGTATAGTAAAAACATAACAATAGCATACCACACACCTAAAACACAACACAATCTAACCGCACAACACACTAATATTACCCCTACACCAATAACACAACACACACAAAAACACGCCAAAAACCATTAACACAACACACCGATAACATACTACACACCGATAATACACTAAACACCAATAACACACTACACACTAATAGAACATCACATATACTGCGTATCACACACTAATATCACATTCCACACCAATAACACACTAAATACCAATAATACATCCCACACCAATAAAACACCACAAAATAACTCACACCACACTAATATAACACCACACACAAAAACTCAACATCCACCAATAATACAATGTATACCAACTATAACCAATAACAGACTGACCACAAAGCAATAATACACAACAATATGAACCATAACTTAAAATACACTAATAGTGTTATTTCAAACCTTAACATAAACATACAACACACCAAATGTATAAGCACAATACACCAACAATACAAACTAAGTATAGCAAAAATAGCCCACAACACACAGTGACATATCACGACTCTAACAACTCTTCATAAAACATAAATAATACCAAAAAATATAGACAAGACACAATCATTCCCAACAATAGTATGCAAAACTCCAACAACAACTATCCCTACACCAACAATCCCAACAATACTACACCATACACCAACAACACCAATGATCAGAATAGCACTACACAAGACACCACAACCAATATCTACAACATTACACAAACTAATCAGGCCAATACGGCCGGTACACAAGTCACACACGGCCAGAGTATGGTCTTGTCACATGCATTGTCAGCTTATGAAGATAAGATGGAAGAGGCAAGAAATGTTTACGTTCTTTGGATATATCTGAACCTGGCCTTTATCTTTAGTCTGAGATAATTGAATATAAATTTATATTTTAAGTTGAAATTCACAAACAAGTTCGCTCAAAACACACTTACTTAAAATTTCTGTCTCCATTCGAATGTCTTTGAAATTCTCTAGTCACATGACACGCTCGTGGTGCCCCTAGCGTTAAGCACTTTTAACAAAATAATATATTTGACGTCACAAAAATATATTAATTACCTCACAACTTTTGTTGAATTTAATTTGACAAATGAAATCACTCGTCCTCCAAAGATTGAGTTTATTGAAATAACTTCATGATTGACCAGAGAAAAATAAAAACATATGGCAACTACAAAATACTATCTAGATAATCTGGTAACAATATTTATTTTGTAAACATTACGGTGCAATTTTTTCTGTGCACGATGAAGTTTTTTTCTGCCTTTCTGACCAGAACTAGACCACGTTTCAACCACATGAAATTAATGAAGGCTTTGGGGTGCGATGGTCAGTGGTGGTCTGCCTCAATTCCCCTCTCCTAGTTGATACTTAATAGTGATATATTTAAATAAGCAGATTGTGCAAGTAGCAATCACCATCCGATGGTGACGCTTTGGAATTCAAATAACCAAATCATCAGCGTGTGTTGGTGCACAACTAATGCCTTAAATTAAAATGAGAGATTCAACCAAGTATTGTTTACTGGGATATATTAATTAGTAAGTCATGTGTTGATGTGTCTGTGTATTTATTAAATGAGAGATAAATACTTAGATAAAGTAAAAACATTTGAATGCAAGGAGCAACCCAATTGTTGAAACAATGTATATATTTTTTAAATGAATACGTTTACCACCTTGGCTATAAACCGACTAATCTAAGGTATGATAAGGTTGTTTAGATTAAGTGCACCAACATCAGAGCTTAGAGAAAATGGGAAAAACACAGTGATAATCGTTTAAACGTGCTGTGGCTCAAATTTCAACCGTAAGTACTGAAGATAGCTTGACTTAAATGGTTTCTCACTCTCCTTTCATGAAAATGTGGCTTTAGATGCTCTTCACAGAACCTACTCCTGAATGGTAGCTAAACTCGAATAGCACGAATTAGGATTAATTATTTTGTCCAAATATCTACTCAGGTAGGCATTGTTTATATCCATTTAATTGGCATTGGCGTTGAGAGGGAATGGTAAGAAACAATTTAAGGACACCTTATATATGTCAGATACCTTACCAGGTGAAAACTTACCTGTCGTTTTGGTTCCAGCAACCACCTATCTATGCTCCTCTAACCCATCATGGTACTATAATTCACGTGTTTAAAACCCACCAGCCCTGTGCACCCAGACAAGATTCGAACTTGAACCTCTCCATAACCAGCAATTCATCCAATTGAGATCCATACTCCTTAGACCACGTGACCACCACAACCAGTGAACATCAGTGGAAATAAGGGTAAGACACATTCTCGTTTCCTTCTGTCTCAAGATATTCGTTTCTGTTTTCATACTACATGTTGTGTACGCTACTGATTGATGGTTTTCTGCAAAGGCTTGGCTACTATATATATATATACAAAAAATGGCTGAATGATGCATTTCCTACTTTCCTACGTAGCTTTTTTAAAGCAATTTTTCAACTGCCATTCATGAAGATTTATAGCAAAAGGTTTATAAAGGTTATTTCGCGTTTGTGAGCAGTGAGATAACTGATCCTTAAAACATTTGCTGTGTTAAGTTATTTCTTGCGATATAATTTTACTAACATTTATTATAAAGATAAATCATCGACTATGAATTTCAATTTGTAATAAACTCGTAAAAATATGTAAGCTAATACTAACAGAATACACGTAGAAAATTATATTGGCTTCACAGACTGACTTGTTTATCTGAATTCTCAATTGTACTACCTATACCAATATCATAAAAACATACATTTTTTAAATGCATGCATTTATTTTTCTAGACCTATCAATTTAAAGACAATTTGTGATCACATATATTTTTTACATTTAAAATTTGTAAACAAAAGTATATTTTAGTGAAAAACAAAATATTTTTCAAAAATGAACTTACTCACTAAGTGAAAAAAGGCCCATATAATGTGGAATCACGGTCAAAGGCGTCAATTTTATCTTATATGATTTGATTACTATGAGGTCAGGGCTAGAATTCCATCTATTGGTATTAAATTGGTTTTAACTAAAGGTTTTTCTTACGCCCCATGCAAAAAGAAGTAGACTCCATACAAGTTATACTTTACATATCGCTACTAGAAAGATATAAAACCAGAGAGTTTGGATGGATAGTAAGACGTGGAACATAAAAATAAATAATAATCTGCAATATTTACTTCCATAGAGCCACTTTTGAAGAATAGTTTCAAACAGCTACACTACCGTAATATTTTATTTAATATATAAATGGCTATGTCCACGGGCGATTGACAACATGTAGTTAATAACAATTAGACCCGACACCCTTGCTCAGTCGGTAACATGTCTGTATACCGAGATAAAAATCCTGGGTTCATATACCAGTGTGTGACATGATGTTACTCTGACGTCATCGCGCACGCTTGAGCTCTGGTCCCACCGTGTGTGGTACTAGAGGGCAGGTCACGCAGTCTTGCTCTCTGGCTTCCACGTGGGCGGGACCACAGTTCAACTCCAATCACTTGAATTGTGTTAGTCAAACATCATAGTTCTTGTTTGGACATGGTGTGAATGAGTGGTATCGGACAGTGTTATTTATTTGGATTACCTCTGATTGAAACATAACAGAAACCTTTAGACTAAATGTGACTAAATAACTAAAAGGTTTTCATGAACATCACCAAACAACAAGAGGGTTTCGCCAGCATGGCCGAGCAAATTATTTTTACAGTGATTAATTAACTTCTGGGGACTTGATGTTGTGCCTGTCCTAGTCTTAAGTTAGATTAAAAGGCATATGAAGATACGACAGACGTAACAAGTATGTAGTGGGAAATATATGGCTTGAATAACCACAAGCGGGAAACAGTAATGGATGCAAAGTAAAGCTCTTAGCCATTAGAAATTATAATTGAAACAATGCTCTTTAAAATTTTCTTTGCTAGCTTTGACCAGAAAAAATTTTCTTTTCTGATTCTTGAAAAACCAAAAGAATTACTCACCTCTAATTGGGAAATCAGGCTTCTAGATTGAAAATAATGTTAGACAACTTAAAAATTGGACTTTAGACGTTATTTCAGGATAGAGATATAAATCTTACATTAACGCAATATTTGCTCATTTTGATGCTTGCATGGTTCAAGGCATCACTCTTGGAATATACTGGATTGCCGATTACGGAGAGATTTAGTCCCGAAACTTGGTTTTTTGTACTAGCGGTGGTCATTTATAAATGGTAGGTCACTCTTTATCCATGATATTGCTGGCAAACATGCTTTAAATTCTACCTACCTCATTTCTAATCCATTAGTGTAAGCTTATGCATAATCTGAAAGAGTTTTATGAAGTAACGCACATGAAAATAAAGCCATTTATATCTTATACTTCTTAATTATTACCTCGGACACCAACTTTATTAACGACTTGATCAAATGAGTGGGAATTCGCAGGGTTACTTAGGAGAATTGTATGGACACTATTGTGCAGAGATAATTGTAAAACAATGTTATAATAATCTACATGATATAATAACAGCAACATTGTAGCCTGCCGTGAGATTTGAACCTCTACCTCGTGGTCACAGGCAATCCAGTTTATTGCGTGTTTGAAGTTATAGACACCATGAGAACTTGTGCGTGTCTTTTGAATGACGTAAAGCAAAAAAAGTACATATATTTTATCGTTAAAATGGACGGCATAGCACCTAAAATGAAATGTTGGCTGACCAAATTGATTTAAAAAAAATAATCATAG